>PVHY01001072.1:0-163557 GCA_004024945.1 Uropsilus gracilis | reverse complement strand
CTTTTTAGAGAACCAGGTCTCGCTGTGTTGCCCGGGGTAGTCTTGAACCCCTGAACTCAAGCTATCCTTGTCCTCTAGCCTCCCAGCGCTTGTATTATATGCGCGCCCCACCACGCCTGGCAAGGGTGAAATTTCTATCTAGGCTATGCGTGTTCGCGCGCGTGAGCGCCTGTGTGTGTGTGTGTGTGTGTGTGTGTGTGATTATATTGACTAGGAAAAAAAGTAAGTACACACATCTGTTGTTAACAGCGGTTCACTTGAGCCAGGTGTGGAGTTAAGCAGAGATTAATGGGGAATGAGAAAGGAGGGTATAAGAAAACAAACAAATATGGGGGTCTCCATGATGAACAGTGTTGATTATTATCATCATATTACATTATAACCAATGTGAGTTTTTGCAGTTATGTAAAGTTGTTTTAACATCAGAAAATGAGTCCATATATTTTCCCACTTTAACAGGTTGAGAAAAATGTTACGCAATCATTTCAATGGATGTGAAGAAAACATTTCATAATATTCACAAGTTTATGATTTCAAGTTAATCTAAAAAAACCTCAGCAAGTGAGGGATAGCAGGGAGCTTCCGTAGAATAGTAAAGATTTCTTAGAAGAACATGCAGCAGCCGTCATGTATAAAGGGAAAATATTGAAAGCATATTCGCTGAGATTCAAAGAGACAGAGATTCCTGATATGCTCCTTTCTGTATTTGAGATCCTTGCTAGTAGAAAGAAAAGATTTAGAAGGAAGAAATCTGGAAACATGGTTTTGCATGAAGCAAAAAAAAATGTTTTTAATCTACAGGCTATTAGGATTACAATAAATTAAGCAATGTCATCATCTATATGGTGGCTCTACAAAAATCAATTGTATCTTTATTGACTGTAAAAAATTTAATGTAGCATTTTAACAGCAAAAAAGAAAACAGTATCATTTACTTGGTATTATAAAACCCAAATACCTAGGGGTAAATCTAAAGATATATATATAAGACCTGTAAATTGGAAATATTGAAACATAACTCAGAGATAGGAAAGAAAATCTAAATAAATGAAATCCCATGTTTATGAATCAGAATAATTAATATTGTAAAGCTGTCAATTCTTTCCACATTGGTCTACAGATTTAGTGCTATCTTATTTTTATTATGAAAAGATAAGGAATGTCTATGATTTGTTATGAGTTATTGCTTTGCAACCATCCCAATCAGGATAGAATCATCATCGGTTCTAGCAGCTTATAAAAGAAGTCAGAGCCCTTGGCATCATCGTCATTAGATTTTTGATAGCGAACAGGTGAAACCTCTGGGCAAAGAAATAACTTGAGTCCTCTCTTTGCTGGGGGGCAGGGGGAGGGTGTGATACCCCCCATTTAGCCCCCCTCCTGGGTCCAGGTGTGCCCAGTTATGCCCAGTTATGCATGTGCAAATGCATCAAGCGTTCATGGGGAGGGCAGTACAACAGGTGTGGATCATAGAGGCTACTGGCAGAAGAGTGAGAAAAACCCTGTTAAGGCATTTACCCTACAGTTATATAAAAGGCTATTTTTATTACCCATTCAGGTAAAGACAGGGATGTAAGATGCCCATTGAAACACCAGCAAGAGTCAGAATATTCCAGAAGATTTCAAGGCATTTTACTTTCTTTCTTTGTGCTTTATAGATTTAAATTTTTATAGAGAGCCTTTAAATTATAAACAAAATCAAGAAAATAGCAAGTCAAATGGGAAAAGCAAAAAGAGTGGCTAAGGCATTCATGTCAGATAAGGTTCAAATTCAGAGTCCTCTGATGACTTAACTGTGTGACTCACAATAAGTGTCTTAGCCTTTTTTTTTTTTTTTAATTTGTTGGTTTTTGCCAGCCTGGAATTCTCTCCCCTTCACAGCGCTTTGGAAAGCCCCTTAAAACATTCATTTGGATGAGCCCAACACCCGGGCAGGACTTGTGACCAAGCCATTCATTTCACTACCTCCACAAAAAATTGGTTTGTAGAGATGTCTGTAACTTAGCTTGAACTAAATTAAGAATCAGGTCCAAGACTTCCTGGAACTTTTTTTTCTTTCTTTCTTTTTTTTTTTTTGAGACTAGGTCTTGCTATTTTTGCCCGTGGAACTGCAGGCTCTCGTTGCTCGGGGTACCAGACTCAAGCAATCCCCAGCCTCAGCTTCTCAGGGAGCTGGGATTACAGGCGTGCACCACCACGCCCAGCTATTTGTGGAACTAGGTCTCGCTACGGGCCCCAGGCGGGACTTAAACCGCAATCCCTAGCCCCGGCCGCTTCATAGGCTGAAGCTTACAAGCACGAGCCACCGTGCCCGGCCTGACTTCCTGGAACTTTTGAGGAAGAAGAAAAGCTTTTTTTTTTTCCTCTAGGGTTCTGAGTGGGTAGGAGAGTGAGCCGGGACTTGTTGGTGGCAAACAGTGCTACAGAAGTGGGGCCACACATCCGAGAGTTGACAGAAAAAGATGGAGCGTTTGATAACGTCACTTAAAGGTTTAGATCTGACTGTATCTGAATGAAGATACTTCTAGAAACAGCCAGCCGCAGTGGTTGTCAACAGTGCACATCAGGTCATAGGAACAAGAGGAATTCCCATCTCAGCCCACCTGCCTTCCATGTCACATAGCCTCACCTGGACACTCAGCTCTACCCTTTGGTAAGTGGGGGTGGGGAACAGGGTCCTTTCCCTGGTATCTTGTTTGTGTATTTTTTCCCTACTTGGAGTTGAAACTTTTTTTTTTTTTGAGACTAGGTCTCACTATTGTTGCCTATGGAACCGCAGGCTCACGTTGCCCAGGGTACCACTGACTCAAGCAACCCCCAGCCTCAGCTTCCCAGGTGGCTGGGATTACAGGTGCGTGCCACCACTCCCAGCTATTTTTTTGGAACTAGGTCTCGCTACATGCCCCCGGCGGGACTTGAACTGCCATCGCCAGTTCCGGCCGCGACTTCCTAGACTGCCGTTTACAGGCATGCACCACCATGCCTGGCCAGAGCTGAAACTCTTGATTCATGTGAAGATTGATGATGCCTCAACTACATTGAAAGGCATTGCAGGGAAATGAGTTAGGCCTTTTCCTCCAGTATCCTGTAACCAGCACCTGGGTTTATTATATCCTCCCCATGATTGTGAAGCCCAGTGGGTGTGCACTTTGTAAGTGTGTACACCTGGGCATAAGAGAGAGGGGATAAAGAGGTGCAGAGAGCATGAAAGGTTACCACAGAGAGAGAGAGAGAGAGAGAGAGAGAGAGAGAGAGAGAGAACCCAGAGAAAGAAAGTGAAGATTGCTGGGGTGTTGAGGGGGCTGGCTGGTCTTATAGTCCTCCCGGCTCTGCCCTGCCTGATGTGTCTGCGTAACTGCTAAAACCAGTAAAGAATCTACACAAATTGGTGAGTTTGATGCTTACAGATATGAAGAAGGAAATGGATGTGAAGTTGCTGATACCTGGGATACTTGTCGATATGAAAACCACCATTACCAAGCACTGGTTCTTTATGATATTTTCTTATGTGACTGCTCAGAGCAAAGTTTTGTAATAGGGACCTGAACTGACCATGAGCGAGGGGCTTTGATTATTTGGGGGTTATAAGAGAACCCTAGACTAAGACATAGGAAACATTAAGGAGGGGAGATGGATGTACATAGTATTTGTTGAATGCATGTCTGAAAGCGTGAAAGAATTTATATATATATATATAATTTTTTTTGAGACTAGGTCTTGCTACATTGCCCAGGGTAGTCCCAATCTCATGGACTCAAGCGATCCCCAGCCTTAGCCTCCCAGGTAGCTGGGATTACAGTTGTGCGCCACCATGCCCAGCTATTTTTTGAGACTAGGTCTCGCTATGTTGCCTGGAGTAGTCTCAAACCCGCAGACTCAAGCAGTTCCTAGCCTTGGCCTCCCTCCCTAGGCTGGGATTAAAAACGTACACAACCGCACTCCAACTGAAGGAATTTATAAAGAGAACCTCTTCTGTTAAAATTAAAATCATAATTATAAGTGTTGGGGTTGTTTGTTCTGAACCCCACACTGTGTTTGCTGTTGGAGCCATAGAGATGAGCAAAGCACCTTGTTTTCAAGGAACTCCCAGCTTAGTGTGAGTATGGTGAGCCAGCTACTGCAGAATCTAAGATAAATGAGGGAAGTGGGTGAGGGGACAGGAAGCAGGTGAGAAAAACAGGGGTAAAAGAACTGCTTTATTTTCTTCTTTGATAATCATTCCTTTCTTGTTTAAGTATGACACTGATGTAAGGCTTTGGTGCCAGGAAGACAATAGAGTGAGGTGGAGAGTGCGGAGAAATAGAGAGAAACCACGATCAATCCAAAGGGGATGCTGTCATGAAGGAGAAGTGCACCCATGTTACTCGAGTTTCAACTTGTCAAGAAGCCAAAAAGGGGATTATTTTTATGTCCAAATCTCTCAATTTTTATATATTTATTTATTTATTTATTTAATTTATATATTTTTGAGACTAGTCTCTCTACTTTTGCCCATGGAGCCGCAGGCTCACGTTGCCCGGGGTATCACAGACTTAAGCAATCCCCAGACTCAGCTTCCCAGGTAGCTGGGAATACAGGTGCGCGCCACCACGCCCAGCTATTTTTTTGGAAGTAGCTCTTGCTATGGTGCCCCTGGTGGGACTCGAACCGCGATCCCTGGCTCCGGCTGTGGCTTCCTAGGCTGCCACTTACAAACATGTGCCACCATGACCACCCCCGAATCTCTCAATTTTTAATTTTTAGCAATGAATGCCAAAAAACAAAAACAAAACCCTAAAAATACCCATGGGCCCAAATGGTGCAGGTCAAATAAAGTCCAAATCTGTCTGGTCTGTCTGGATGCCAGGTCTGAGCCTGGTCTGGTGTTTGATCTCTGGCCCAGTGGAGGAAGGAGAAAGGGATGGGTGTCTGGGCAGTTTCAGTAGTTTGATCAGTGCAAAGATTGAGTGACATGCTGTGATGTGTGAGGCTCATCAGCAGAGCATGTGGGCTGAGGGTTCTTTGAGGAAGAGATGGCGCCTGATTTGAACCCTAGCTCTGGACTCAGCAGACCAAGAAGCGGGACCTGGTGGCCATCAGAGGGACTAGTCAGAGGAGTCTCATGATTAGGAACCCAGAGGTTTGGCAATCTCAGGTATCAGAGTGGATGGAAGCAGGCAGAGGGGAGGCTGGGGAGGGCCAGGGTCACATGGAAGGTGGCCTTGACCCTGTCATCTGTCTACTCAACAACTGCTTCATTTTCCTTGATTGTAATTGCTGCTATTTTTGATAGAAAACCAGAGGTGGTTTCTGTGTCCAGAAAGCAACCATTTTCTGTAATAAAAAGAAGCCCTTTCAGCTATCAAAGTTGGCAACATGCCTCTCTCCTTTCCCAGCCCCATTTACCCTCATCTGTGTTCCGCTCTCACCCTTGGGCGATTAAAGAAAATAAATACTTTTGACCTTTGTCAGAACACCTTGGCCCTGCCAGTCCCAAAAGAAACAATTTGCATTGGAGAAAATATTTCAATTCTTCCCAAATGGCTCTCGTGTCTCTATCCGGAGCCAAAGGCAGTTATGATTTGAATACCAGGGGGTGGCCAACAGGGCCCTGGCCTGGACTGGAGCCATTCTTGCCCTGCTCCTGTGGAGCGACCCCTTGGGTCACAGCAGGAAGACTCGCACACACATGCCCAGCTGTAGCGTTAGCAGGCCAACTGGCTGGCTTCCCAGAACCTTCTCCATCAGGATGCAAGGCCAGGTCTCTTGCACACAGAGCTGATCTGGACTGGGTGCCTGCGGCTGTGTCGCCTGGCCAGCAATGTGTACTGGTGCCAGGCAGAGTACCAGGCTCTCATCATACCCGATTTCACATAGCCTTCATGAAAATCTCACCCCGCTTTATAGAAAAGGAAGCTGAATTCCAGGGAGCTGGGGGATGTGGCAGATTTGTGGTGTGTCCCATCTCAGAGGCTGTGGGATTTATGTAAATTTGCAGCTTTTCATCTGCATGGTTCACAGGGATGCTTAGTTTTCTGTGTCAGTTTGGACTGAGGGAGACCCACATAAATTGCTGTTTCTGGGCATGGGTGTGAGGGTGTCTCTGGGAGAGATCAGCACTGAATCAGGAGGTGGGGTGAGATAGTTCTCACTACGTGGGCATTGGCTGGTCCACTGGGGGCCTGAGAACAAAGGCAGAGGAGGGTGAACGCACTCTCTTGACCCACTGGGATGTCTGGCTCCCCTGCCCTGGGGGAAGCAGACAGTTAGCTTCAGAGCGGGACTTCCATCTGCTCCCTGGGTTCTTGGGCCTCCAGGCAGGGACTCCTTGACCCCACTGACCATGTTCATTCTCCAGTGTGCAGATGGCACCTCATGGGACCAGTCTCTGCCCCTCCCATGCTCACCTGTACACACACGCCCGTACCCATGAATGCTTGGTCTCCGCCACCTCCATCTCCACCATCCCCCATGCATTCTGCTTCTGTGCAGACCTTCCTCCTCTCACGCTTTCTTATAAACTCAGCCACCTTGGCTCCTCAGCTCTCTTTGGGCTCCCCAAGCAGAGCTACATTCTTGGGGGTGTCCCTGCAGGTGAGGGGCAGGCATTGCTTTCCTCTCCCAAGGACCACAGTCCTGCGCTGTCCCTTTGTCCCTTGTTTCACCCAACCTTGTTTCTCTAGTTGTTTGCGGGAGGACAAAAGCAGTCACTAGGATTCTCATGACTGGCAGCTGAAATCTTTGCCTAAAATTGTTGGGGAAAAATGAAAAGGGGCTGGGCATGGTGGTGCATGCCTATAAGCGGCAGCCTAGGAAGCTGCGGCCGGGGCCAGGGATTGTGGATCAAGTCCCACTAGGGGCACATAGGGAGACCTAGTCCCCCAAAAAATAGCTGGGCGTGGTGGCACATGCCTGTAATCCCAGTTACCTGGGAAGCTGAGGCTGGAGATTACTTGAGTCTGTGGTACCCTGGGCCACGTGAGCCTGTGGTTCCATGGGCAAAATTAGTGAGACCTAGTCTCAAAAAAAAAAAAAAAAAAAAAAGAGAGAGAGAGAAAAGGACATATCTGGAAAATCTGAAAGTCTGAAAACCACGACTCCAGACCTTTTCATACCCTTTAAGACCACTCCAGCGGGGAAACACAGACCATTGATCATGTGGGATCTGAATACTCCAGATCCAAACTGCACAGTTCCTCCTCCTTGAAACAGGGATAAAGGAGCCCCCCCAAAGGACGGGGAAAGAGAGAAAAGCAGAAAAAGGAGACACAAAAGTTTTCTCTCTTTGGCACCCAGAAATACCCCCTGCCTAGACATCCTGTGAGGACTGCACAGGCAGGAGATTGTTGCCCGGCTTGAGGCCCAGCTGTGCCATGTCTTGCCTTGGGAATGCTAGCTTCTTGGAGCTGTAGCTTCCTCCTTGCAAAAGGGACCCATGGCACATTGGCATCTACCTCTTAGGTGGTCATGAGGATGAAGTCATATGGTCGGATGCCAGGGCCAAGAAGGACACAGAGTGAGCACTCCATATATGCTTGATCACAAAAGCACATGTTTTTCTCTTTGCAGAGCACTATGTATTTGTTGTAGGTTTGGGGTTTTGGGGTGAAGCCTGGGAAGGTCATGGTTATGGATCTGCACAGCACCTGTGAGCCTCTAGAGCTCAGCCTAGCAGATGTGGGAGAAACAAAACTTACAGCCAGGACTGGGTTGGGTCAGCCGGAGCCCTCTCTCCTTTTCCTAGACCAGCCACTGCCAGGCCAGGGTGTGGCTGCATTTGAAGTGCTCTCAGCCCAGGAAGAACTTGAACTTTCTCCGTCCGGTAAGAATAACCACATGAAACCAGTCGGTCCCTACATTTTACAACTTAAGTGGCCAAATAAAATTTCCCTTAACAAATATGTTTTATAACTTAACGAGGGAATCTGTTAGAGTCTTATTGTTTGTAGATTGTATTTACAAACTGTATTGTCCAGCCCTTAGTCTCTCAGGAAGCCGGTGTCTTCTCATGAAATATTATTAAACAGGAGAAAAGAATCCGTGACTGTAAGAGCTGGGGAAAAAATATAGAGATTTTTGTTTTTTGCCTTTTTATTTTATTATATATATATATATTTTTGAGACTAGGTCTCGCTATTTTTGCCCGTGGAACCGCAAGCTCACATTGCCCGGGGTACCACAGACTCAAGCAATCCCCAGCTTCAGCTTCCCAGGTAGCTGGGATGACAGGCACGTGCCACCACGCCCAGCTACTTTTTGGGACTAGGTCTTGCTACGTGCCCCTGGAAGGACTGAAACTGTGACCACTGGCCCCAGCTGTGGCTTTCTAGGCTGCCACCTACAGGCATGCGCCACCATGCCTGGCCTTTTTGCCTCTTAAACCTATGGTAAGATACACAAGATATTAACCAGCTAAGCCATTTTTGAGTGTTCAGTTCTTGGGGGCTGAGGATATTCCCATGCGCTTACATCACTGTCTGATCAAAGACCTCTTTTCGTCTTACAAAACCAAAACTCTATGCCACTTAAACATGCTTGCCTTCCTCCCTGCCCTGAGTCCTGGGACCCACCCCACTCTGCTCTGTGTCATTAAGAATTCAGCTCTTCTAGATGCTCATCTAAGTGGAATTCCACAGTATTTGTCTTTTGGACATGCCTTACTTACCAACATCATTTTGGATTTATAAAAGCTTTGTCTTGGTCTGTGACTTGTCTTCCCATTCTCATTGTCTTTTGTAGAACAGCAGCTTTTGACATTAGGGAAGCCCAGCACATCAATTCTTCCTTCCCTAGGTTGTACCTTTGATGTTATAGCTGAGGAGCAATCAACCACACCTAAGGTTTTCTCCTGTTATCTTCTTGGACTTTGGGGCATGTATAATTTAATCTGCTCAAGGCTCCCACCCCATCTGGCTGGCTTCTAACAATGCCCTTGGTATATTGTCCTCTGAAGTCAGGCAAACTTAACATTCGATAATTTTCTCTCCCTCATCTTGCTGAGAAGTCAATTTCAACCCAGCATTTAAAGTCTCCAGGTACCTATATCTGCCAGATTACTTCCCTTCTCTTTACAAGTCTTATCAAATTCAGTTGAGACTTATACACTTCCGTAACCAAGATTTGTTTGATTCTACAGGCTTAGGAGCTGATGTCTCTCTCAGAGGTGGAATTACATTTACCAGGCTCTTGGGACTAATGTGGAAAATTGGAATGTCAATGTCTTCATTGATAACTAGAAATACAATTGTTAAGCCAACTGGAATATTCTCATCAGCGTGACCATCACATCCTTTTCTAAACGCAGATCTAAATGGAAAGTCAAATCATACAAAGAAGGTGGCTTGGCAAGATTTGATCACCCAACACTAACTGGGAGTCAGTTATGTGTCAAGCATCTTGCTGGTCACGGGGCAGAGATCAGTGAGAAAGAGAGATGAGGCTCTGTGCTGGGAGATCTAAAGGTACAGGGGGAAGATGATCCATGCACTACATCTAGCTTGCTGCCTATTTCCATACACCCTGTAAATGAACAAGAGTTTTCTATATTTTCAGTGATTGGAAGGAAAAATCAAAAGAAGAACAGCATTTTCTGGCCCATACACAATGGAATATTACTCATCAATTAAAAATGACAAAATTGATGCATTTGAGATACATGGATGGACCTAGAAGGAATCATATTAGTAGAAACAAGTCAGAAAGAAAAAGACAGAAACCAGATAGTTCCACGAATATATGGGATACAGGGAAAACAAAAAGCCAGGAGGGAAAGTCAAAACAAGCTAACAACCAAACTAAAGCACACAGCTGGAGGTAGGGGGATGGGTGGGAATGGTGGTGGGAAGTGGTGGGAGACCTCCAGGGAATACAAAGATGTGAAATATATATTTATCAGTAAAATTATATATAAAAAGCAAGTCTGTCATTTTTAAAATGTAAAAAATAAAACTGCGATAAACAAAAAAAGTTTTTTCCATTAAAAAAGTTTTATGGCCCATGAACATGACGTGAAACCCAGGTCTAAGTGATCATCTGTGCATATGTTCTGTGTTCCAGAGAGTTTCCGTGACTGCATGCATGACCCAGCGCTGGGCTGAGAAGATGCAGAGGTGGCCATGGCCTGCAAAGTCAATATTATTTACTATCTGGTCATTTATAGAAAAATGCCCCAGCCCTGCTCCAGAGTGGCTCTGTTCTGTTGTGCTTTCTGCAATCATGGACATGTCCTGCTTTATCTGATTTAGCAGCAAGATGCTAATACCACAGAAAGGTGTTATTTTATTTTAATTAATTTAAATATAAATGGCCACATGTGGCAGAGGCTACTATACTAGACTGCACAGCTCTAGAGGATCACAGAAGAGATTCTGGAATGGGGGAACCACACAGAGGGGAAGATAGGGCATCCACCAGAAAGCAAAAGGGATTTAGTAAGAGTTAACATATGAAGATTGGAATGTCAGCCCAGGCTTCTCCCTCAAGCTAACTTCCCAGCTACCATTCCAGCGTACTGCCAAGCTAGAGGCAAATTCTCTGGGGAATTCAGCCTGCTGGGGAGGAAAGGCCTATAGACATCAGATTTCCCTAATGAGTATGACCCTGGAGCTCCTGTTCATGAGGCCTCCTCACATCACACAGCTTCCAATGGCTTCAGTCTAAGTCTGTCATTCAGGATGAAGGGCCAGCCCAGGACCACCTTAACATTTCAGAAAAGATGCAAATGAGAAGGAGATAAACACTGAAGCAACTTTCTGTGGAAACGCTTGATTCATTGTGGAAGTCTACGAAGTTGGGTGAAGAAAATGGACTTTATTTTCACTAAGTTCAACTTTCACATAGCATTTCCTGCTACGAGCCCGTCCTGAGATTTGATAACCAGTGGAAACTGGATATTTTCCTATCATAGCACTATCATTGAAGTGATCACCAAATATCATTTATTTCATTGTGACTTTGAAACCCGGTTGTATTCATCACACAGCTCAGTCTTCTAATAGGGAAGCATAGATACTGTAGGGTAGATTAAAGAATTTTTTTTTGGTAGCTGTTTTCTAATATAAATTATTTCCTTTATAATTCTGTGTGTGGAAGTTGGTTCATTTGAAAACATCATGCTGGGAAGAGTGTCTTCATCAGACTGCAAAGGGACTCACAGGAAGAGCTAAGAACCCCTGCATTACGCTAGCTTTTGAGCTATGCATGGAAGGGGATGCAGAGAACAATCGAGTGCCAGGTGCCAGGTTTCAGACCGCACCATTCTAAGATCTGGTATTATTGTTTTGATACATTTCATATGAAAAGCCCATTTTATCATTGCAATGGAATCTTTAGAGAGAGGAAAATGAACAAATGCATTTTGTTGGCCCATCTTGACCGGAAAGTTCAGTTTTCTCTGGTAAATAGAATACATGCCTATAGTTAGAGGAAGATAAATCAGACAGCAAAAATTGACTCCAATCCCACTTTCTTTTTGGCAAGCTCTGTTCTGGACAGCACTGTAGGCATACATGCACATACACATGTACACACACATACAAACTTACATGACAAATATATGTGTAATGACATGTGTACTTTTTAAAAAGAAGAGATTAAAACTACACCTTTATTGTTTGTTTTTTATTATGTTCCTAAAAAAAGTCTGGTCTTTATCTTCCATAGCAATAATAAGAATCGAGGCAGCTGAGAAAACAGAGTTGGGTTAATTAAAGGCTTGTCCATGGTCATGTTTGGTGAAAAAGGGAGAAATCTCTTGGTCAGCCGGAAGTTCTCACTCCTCAAGGATCTCTATGAGGGAGCAAACCTGTGAGTTTATCTGATTCCATCAAAGAAACAAAAGAAACTGACAGAAGCTGGGCATGGTGGTGCATGCCGGTAGGTGGCAGCCTAGGAACCCACAGCCAGGGCCAGGGATTGCGGTTTGAGTCCTGCTGGGGGCACATAGTGAGACCTAGTCCCAAAAAAATAGCTGGGCGTGGTGGTGCATGCCTGTAATCCCAGCTACCTGGGAAGCTGAGGCTGGGGACTGCTTGAGTCTGTGGTACCTTGGGCAACGAGAACCTGTGGTTCCATGGGCAAAAATAGCGAGACCTAGTCTCAAAAAATAAAAAAGAAATGGACAGAAACTACCCTTGTTGAGACTGAGTTTGGACTAACTAGCCAAAAATGTGAAATCAACCATTCTTTTTTTTTTGAGACTTGGTCTCCCTATTTTTGCCTGTGGAACTGCAGGCTCTCGTTGCCCGGGGTACCACATACTCAAGCAATCCCCAGCCTCAGCTTCCCAGGTAGCTGGGATTACAGGTGCACGCCACCACGCCCAGCTATTTTTTTGGAACTAGGTCTCATTACGTGCCCCCTGCGGGACTCGAACTGCAATCCCTAGCCCCGGCCGCTTCATAGGCTGAAGCTTACAGGCACGAGCCACCGCGCCTGGCCTCAACCATTCTTCAATAAGTTCAATGACTATAGGAAACCACAAACAAAGAACTAAAGGAATCACAAAGATGGTGTATGACCAGGCTACTGCTATTCCATTGAGAGAAATAGAAATGATAAAAATAAAACAAATAGAAACGTGGAAGCTGAAAACTCTAATAACTGAAATAAAAAATCTAACATCTAAACCTCACCCCAAGCGAATCACATCAAAATGTCTAGGAGTGTGGCTCCAATCCCAGTATTTTCCAAAGCTCTGGCAAAATTGAGACCTCTCTCTCTCTCCCCCTTTTTTTTTGAGACTAGGTCTCGCCATGTTGCCTGGGGTAGTCCTGATCCCACAGACTCAAGTGATCCCCAGACTCAGCTTTCCAGGTAGCTGGAATTACAGGCGCGTGCCACCATGCCAGGCTATTTTTTGAGACTAGGTCTTGCTATGTTGCCCAGAGTAGTCTCAAATCCACAAACTTAAGCGATCCCAGTCTTATTACCTCCCAGCTCTTGGACTACAGGCACGCATCACCATGCCTCGTGGTTGAGACCTCTTTGCCAGAGGTTCTGTTTCGGCATTTCCAGGACTGGGAATGCCAACCATGGAAATCTGTAGTTCCACCCGAAGAAGTTGAAAAAAAAATGACTGATCTAGATCACCTGCCCTGATCAATGAGAAGCTGAGGGGAGGCGCTGGATGTTGGCTTTTTTGTTTGTTTATAAGAATGTAATTTATTTTAACAGAAAATAATCTGAGGAGCCCTGTTTACAGATGGTGACCATGAGGGCCCCTCTTCCTGTGGGTGCTATTGGAGGGGATGGGGGTGACATCCTCAATACACCCTATTTCCATTTCTGAGCAGGCAAGGGTGCTGGGTTCTGCTGTGCCCCAGGTCCAGGAGTCTTGGTCCCATTTCCTCCTGTGACTGGAGTTTGATGTGGAGGTCACTGATGCCCAGCTCCTTGCCCTCTGGGCCACCTCCTGGGAGGCCTACATGGCAGCATTGGAGACGATTCATCTCAGTCAGCCTTCACCTTCACCAGTTACGCGGCAGGGTGTTTCCTTGCTAGAAGGATCAGTGACATGGACAAAATATCACTGAAGGATGCAAAGATGTGGCAGACACCAAATACATTTTCTCCTTCAGCCACCTGAGGGCCAAGGCTGACAGCCTGTTCTTCCTTGTTTTCCTTTCCCTGTTGAGGTGCCATTTCTGCATGTCTTTTCCAGACTCCACTACTGGAAAGAGAGTGGGTGCTGGCATTTGTTTTTTTGAGACCAGGTCTCGCTATTTTTGCCCGTGGAACCGCAGCTCATGTTTCCTGGGGTACCACGGACTCAAGCAATCCCTAGTCTCAGCTTCCCTGGTAGCTGGGATTACAGATGGGTGCCACCACGCCCAGCTATTTTTTTGGAACTAGGTCTCACTACGTTGCCCCGAGAAGGACTCGAACCACGATCTCTGGTCCCTGTTGTGGCTTCCTAAGCTGCCGCGTACAGGCATGTGCCACAATGCCCAGCCAGGGTGCTGGCATTTTGAATGAGCTGCCCTTGGAATTCTGATGACCAGCCCAGTCTAGAGTCCCACATGGAGAATGTTGTGACTCGTGAGCCACTCAACAAGAACCAAGGACTCCAACTGAAGTTCATTTTTCTCTTTTTAGACTAAGTCTCACTGTTTTTTGCTAGGTCTCGCTATTTTTTGCCCAGGGAACTGCAGGCTCACGTTGCCCGGGGTACCACAGACTCAAGCAATCCAGCCTCAGCTTCCCAGGTAGCTGGGATTACAGGCACGCGCCATCATGCCCAGCTATTTTTTTGGAACTAGGTCTCGCTATGTTGCCCTGGACGGTCTCGAACCCGCAGATTCAAGTCCCAGCTGCGTTCTATAGGCTGGCATTTAAAGGCACATGCCACCATGCCTGGCTTCCAACTGAAGTTCAAAGCTGCAGGTTTATTATTGATGCACCAGGGTCCCCAAGTCAGACAGGCAAGAGAGACCCCGAGCAGTTTCTGTTACAACATTTTGTAGGGCAAAACCACCACCACCCCCACTGGAAGCAAGCAAGCAGGTGTAGGACACGCTCCCACATTCCCATAATGGTGGGACATGTTCCCATAACTGTAGGTTTCCGATAATGCTGACACCCATCATGTATCAGGAGGACAATGCTGATGTCCATCATCTATCAGGTGGACAATACTGGCATCTATCAGGTAGAAAGACAGTTGTCAGGAACAACCAGGAAAAGGGAAGGTAGAAACAGAATGTGGAACCAGCCAACCATGGTGGGTACTTTCCACCATGGAAGAGGGCACTGATTTCAAAATGGAAATTTTAAGCAAAATGGAGTCACTTTGGTTAGTCTGTTTCCAACAGAGAATCCCACATTGTCCAAAACCTTTTGTTGAACTGAAACATCACTAAGAGTCTCAAGTATTTAGAGTCAGAGTAAGGATGATGGATGCTCAAAACAGCCTTAATACTATCCCCTGCCCTATCTCATGCCCATTAGGGTTAATCACATTTACTTATTTCAGAATCCATTGATGAAGCTATTTGGATTGAAATCATTCATTCACTTATATTTAATAAAGACAGCAAGTGCCCTGCTCTGTGCCAGGCCCGGGAAATACAGCCTCTGCTCTCATGAAACTTTCATTTGGGCACAAAAGTCATAAAAAAGAACTGATTTAATTATGTCAAGTAATAAGAGATTTGAAGTGAAATGAGAAGATGGAAGTGTCTGAGAGTTTCTGTTCTGGATAAAGTGGTCACAGTGTCCTGAGTAGCTGGTGTTTGAGAAATGGCCTGAAGGGGATGGAGAGGGAGCCTGCTCTGTGGATGGGTATTTTGGGGAGAACTGTCAACTGCACAACTGCCTTTGAAATCTATTTTTTTTTCTTTCAAGACTAGGTCTCACTATGTTGCCTGGGGTAGTCCCGATCCTGTGGACCCAAGTGATCCCCAGCCTCAACCTCCCAGGTAGCTGGGATTACAGGCACCCACCACCACGCCTGGCTGCCTTTCAAGACCAGGTCTCACTATGTTGTCCAGGGTAGTCTTGAACCCGAGAACTCAAGCGATCTCAGACATCTTGCCTCCCAGCGCTTGGATTACAGTTGCACGCCACTACGCCTGGTTTGTCTTTGAAATCTTGGTTGAAGATTTATATCTTCATATGCTCCACCTCACATTGGTTGGTTTCTTCCTTTCTGTTCTTTTGAGTACATCTCTCAGCTGAGTCTTGCTAACCTGGCTCTCGCATGGATTTTGGGCAAGCCACATCCTCCCTAAGAACTGATAGAGGGGTAGTGATGCTTTTGAAAGTTGTATTGGGCGCCATACTGCCCTGGTGGTCAGGGTCTGAGAGAAAGACCAGAGAGAAGAGGCGAGAACTGTGAAGCACGAAAGGGCGGATAAAATGAGGAGCCGGAGATAGAAAGGAAGAAGGGAATGGTGGACTGATACAGCAGGCCCATGTGGTCTGGCTGGGGGAAGCCCCATGGAAGAGTGAGCTGGTGGTGGTGAGGAGCCATGGTGGAGAGTGGCCGGCAAAGAGGTAACCGGTGTGGAGTCGGATGCCAGAATGGCAGGATGGGGGTGACCAGGGGCTGCTGAAGGCAGGCCTGCTGGATTTGGCCAGATGCTGCCAAAGGCAGGTCTGGTAAAGGAAATGTGTGCGTGGTACCGCAGCAAGGTGCCATGACTGGTACCTGGAGATAGCCAGGAATTTGGAAAACTGATTTTTTTCATTCGCATTTGTTGGAAAAATTTGAAAAG
Organism: Uropsilus gracilis; assembly: GCA_004024945.1. Taxonomy (NCBI): domain Eukaryota; kingdom Metazoa; phylum Chordata; class Mammalia; order Eulipotyphla; family Talpidae; genus Uropsilus; species Uropsilus gracilis. The sequence continues at coordinate 147,364 of PVHY01001072.1, read as the reverse complement.
CCTTGGAGAAGCCACAGTTTGGTACACTGGAGAGGGAAGAAGCCAAGAGAAGATGCTGGAGTAGGACTGGACTTTGCAGGGTGCCTGCATGCTTGGATGGGCACCATCTTAGACATGTGTTTAGGACTTTTGGACTAAACGGTACTTGGGGTAAAGTAACTGGCTATTTGTGGCATAACAAGGACTTTTTGTTTCCCTGGTTAATTTTCCTTGTAAATAAAACCCTGTAGTTTAAGTTGCTTGTGACTTTAGCAACTGCTGCTGGGCGCGTGGGTGATACGAATCTGGTAAGAAGCTGGATAGTGGAATCCGCATTTTAAAAATGCCACTTTTTCCCTGTGGCTTGTTAGTTGGAGGTTTCTGCCCCATTTGGACCCACTATCAGAGGTAAATAGTAATCAGAACAGCACCTACCTCACTGTAGGGTTGTTGAGAAGGGGAAACGAGATAAAGAAGCGTGGTGGAATGATTCACCAGTGGAAGCTGGATGCAGATGGTCTGCACCCTGTCCGTGGCTTTGCAATTTTCTAGACATATAACCTGGCAAATGTGGGAGGACATTGATTTGAAGATGCTTTGTAACTAGCTGCTGTCAGCCTTAGACTTGTGTGGTATGACGAGAAAGGTAGAAAACCAACCAAGTAAGCAAAATGGAGCCATCTACAGCTGGGTAAAACTAAGACTGAACCAGGGTAGAACTGAGAAGTCAGACCCAGGTGTGCCCTGGCATGAGTCGCCCTGCCCCGGGCACACCCAGGGCAGCCGAATAAATGGCTCTTCTTTGTTCCAGCTCAACAAGAGACCAGGTTCTGTTCTTTGTTTAACAGGGAGCCATAGTCATAGTCCCACAGATGTTCACATTCTACTCTTTTTTTTTTTTTTTGAGACTAGGTCTCGCTATTTTTGCCCGTGGAACTGCAGGCTCATGTTGCCCGGGGTACCACGGACTCAAGCAATCCCCAGCCTCAGCTTCCCAGGTAGCTAGAATCACAGGTGCTCGCCACCACGCCCAGCTGTTATTTTTGGGACTAGGTCTCACTGTGCAGCCCCAGGTGGGACTCGAACCACAATCCCCAGACCCAGCCATGCTCCATAGGCTAACACTTACAGGCACGCATCACTATCCCTGGCTTCACACCCTACTCTTGAGCTTGGTGACATGACAAGAGGGAATTAAGGTTGCAGGCAGTATTAGGCTGCCAGTTCGCTGCCTTTAAGCTGGGGATAGCGGCCTGAATTTCCAAGTGATTTGCTAAAGGTGACAGAGTTCAGATTTGCTGAAAGTTTTTGGCAGAACTGGGATTGAAAATCAGAACTTTCTGATGCCTTTTTATAAGTTCCTCTACTTTCCATGTGCTTTGGAGGCCATATTTAAAGATCCTATGTATGTTGCTCCTGCTTTTCTCTGTAGGTCATAGCGAGGATGATGGAGGCACTATAAACAGCCTTAACACTACCTCCTGTCTGCCTCATGCCTATTATGGTTCTGAAAACCGGCCCAGCTCTTGTGTTTCTGAGAACCTCTCACTCAGCTCCCAGAGGCTTCCCTCACGAAGATCCATTCCCTATCTCAGCTTCTGAAGCAGACACTACTCGCTACTTAATCAATATCTATTCTCCAGAACTTCAGTTTTGTTTGAATAATGTGCCTGGTTGAAAACACCTCCCCATGCTACCTCACACTTGGGGTGACCTCTGATATAGTTCAGACCAATGAGATGTAAATAGAAATTCAAATGGGGTTGCCCGAATCTCTTTCTTCATATGAAGGGTCTGGGACACTAAGCAGGCACAAACCTTTTCCTCTTTGCCTTTGCTTTCACCCCTGCCTGGAATGTTAGTGAGATTTCTGGAAGTAAAGCAGCCTTTTTGTGACTATGAGGTTAAAGGGCAGCTGCTAAGCATAGCAGAGAAGGAAGATAGAAGGAACTTCAGCTCTTATATTTCTTTGTGCCTTGATACCAGCCTGGACTGCCTCTAGACTTCTTGTTATCTGAAAAAAGTAAAGTGTTGCTATTTTTGCCCATGGAACCGCAGGCTCTCATTGCCCAGGATACCAGGGACTCAAGCAATCTTCAGCCTCAGCTTCCCAGGTAGCTGGGATTACAGGCATGCACCACCACACCCAGCTATTTTTTGGAACTAGGTCTCGCTATGGGCCCCAGGCGGGACTTGAACCACGATCCCTAGCCCTGGCCACTTAATAGGCTGAAGCTTACAGGCACGAGCCACTGTGCCCGGCCCTGGTCAGATTTCTGTTGCATGCAACTCAGTACAGCCCTAAGGAAGTTCTTTGAGAAAAGTCCCTCTTCTGCCCAGTAGCCCTGACACGTGACCTTAATGAGCACCTATGGTGACTCAAAAATAGACCTGAGGGAGGAGGTATTGACTGTGGTTGTGATTATGAACTTGCTGAGCCATCCCCTTGTTCTGTTCAGGCTCCGAAGAAGGGCACTATTAATTACATTCTCCTGGGCAGCCAGAGCACAGGAGGCTGCATCTGTGTGTTCTCAGAAAAGTTCAAATATAGCTCCAGCTTCTCCACTGCTTTTGCTGAGTGTGCAGCATCTGTATGTCTGGCAGCCCCTGTGACAAATGGGGAAACTTCTAGGACAGTAGGTCCTAAAGATGGGACTAGGTGCCAGGGATGCTGGCAAGGTGTGGCTCAAGGAAATGAGAGGTCCTGCCTCCTGCCAGGGGGATGTTCTGCTTCTGGTTAGCAGATGAAACATCTGAGGTCCAAACTGCAGCTCAGAGGAGGGTGACGTGACCACATCTCAGTTTGCATGCAGCAGAGTGGACTCGCTAGCTCTGGAGACAAGAATCCTTTGGGGGAAGAATCTGAAGTGGCTCGCAGGATTGTAGGCAAGGCTGGAAAACCAGATTGGACTCAAAGAGAACCTTAGTTCTAGGAGGTCCAGGCAGCAGAAAGCAGCTGGGCGGTGCTGAAGTGTGGGCTGGAGTCCTCGCTGCAGTTAGAGGGCAGGTGTTCCTGCTCATGGTCTCTCGGAGGTGTTGAGAAGAGTAGTTTTCCCAACGCAGTAATCCAGGTTCTAGCTCCAGACAAAGGGCAGACTTGACTTTGGGGTGACAAAGCTGAGCGGTGTGGGGTGCCGTGAATCAGCTGAGAGCATGGCTTTTGAGAAGAGACTGTGGTTGCTACAATCGCCCTCTGCCCTTTGCTATCTGTTCTGGCCAAGCCCTTTATCTGCTTCCTCCTCTGTGTGTGACAAGAATGAGATATGTTTAAACCCACATGAATGTAAGTTCTTGAGGGCAAGGATGCTGGCCTTTTCCCCACCATTGTGTGTCTAGCACAGAAGCGCAGAGAACAGTGCCTGGACCATCAGGGATGTTTGATATTAGAGGGATGAATGAACTTTACATGTTCCCAGAACATCTCCCAGGCAGAGAGGTAGCCTATTGATAATATAGTGTGATGGGTGCTTGAAATAGAAAGTGACATGTCCCCTGACACATGGCAGAATGTGGGAAGAGGGCAGGAGGAGAAACAGACAGTCTCAGTGGGCAGACACTGAGAGACAGAAAGATGCACACTTGCTGGGTGTGGTGGTGCACGCCTGTAATCCAAGTGCTGGGAGGCAAGAGGCCTGGGATTGCTTGAGTTTGTGGGTTCGAGACTACTCTGGGCAACATAGAGATCTGGTCTCAAAAAAGCAGTTGGGCATGGTGGTGGGTGCCTGTAATCCCAGTTACCTGGGAAGCTGAAGCTGGGTGGAGATCACATGAGTCCACGGGATCGGGACTATCCCAGGCAACATAGCGAGACCTAGTCTCAAAAAAAGAAAGAAAGAAAGAGAGAGAGAGGGAGGGAGGGAGGGAGGAAGGAAGGAAGGAAGGAAGGAAGGAAGGAAGGAAGGAAGGAAGGAAGGAAGGAAGGCAGGCAGGCAGGCAGGCAGGCAGGCGCACACCCTGGAGACTTTCCTGGCACACTCTTACTCAGGGTTGACGCAAGGTTGAAGCTGAAGGTAGTCAGAGGTGAGAAGAAATTGCACCAGATGCCATGTGCCTGGGGGGCAAGAAAGTATCAGCTGGGGGGGGGGGAGGGGAATGTGTGTGGGGGCACGGGACTCTGATTGGGATACAAGAAAATGCAGAAATGCAGAAGCAACCCCCAGGAGTCTGCCATTCTGGGGGTCAGCCATCCAGCTCCCACCACACTGATCTCCCAACCATTCCAGGGGTCAGTCATTCTGGCTGCCAGCACACTGATCTCCCAGACTGCAGTTGTTGGCCTCTGAAGGACATGTGAACAAGTCTCCAGCAGTTGACCTTGAAGAAGAGCAGTTTTGCCTCTTGGACCCCTTTTGTTTAGGACTTAAAACACTGGACAAGAATGAATGAGACAACTGGCTACTCACGGCCTCAGTGACTCTCTGTCCTCCCTTGCTTGTTAAATGAATCCCATTATTGTTATTTCCTGAACCGGAACGATCTTGCCATTGTGCGTGTGGTGAAGAACTCACCGTGACCGATGAACTCTGTGGGTGCTGTCCTCGGCCAGTGTTCGTGCCCCTTCTTGCCCAGTAATGATGCCCCCTGCAGTGCCCGACCTCTCACACCACAGACCCTTTGCCTCACCACGCAGTCAGGTAGGTGCTCTTGCGGAAAGCAACGATGCCCCCTTGAGGACATTTGGGATCCATGCCAACCGGCCCAGGCCTTCCTGGCAAGAATGTTGGTGTGTTAAGCTGCTCATTGTTTTGGCAGGTTGAGAGACTGAAGTCACCACACCTCTACATTTCACCAGGAGCTATGATGCTTAGTGGCAAACAGAACAAATCACAGCCCTGGGGAATGTGTGCATTGTTTAAAATAAAATAAAAAAACCCACAGCACAACTTCACTGGTGAAAGGAGTGCATTAGGACTCTCTCACTCATGTTTTTATCCATTGGTCTTGGCAAGATAAAATTCTGAGTTGTTTCATTCCCTGGGGTCATTGTAGAAACACAAAGCATAAAAGAATGATGAGGCTTGAAGAAACAGTACTTGGTATCCTCTGTCATTTCAATAGCAAGAACCTTTGCCATATTTATCATCACCCTTACTGGCACCACTATCACTGTGCCTCCCCCCACATCAACCATGATTATCACCATCCCTACCTGCCATCATTAAACACCATTATTGTCACCATTACCACCATTGCCACCATTACCACTAGACCACCAACTCACCTCCACCACCACACCACCAGTCACCATCACCACCACCATCACCAACCCAGTCACACCTAATGTTGCCAGCAGCAGCAGCACTACCACCACCACCACTGTTACTACTCCTAGCATCTCCATCTCCATCATCTTCATCAAGAATAGTCCTATCAGCATTGTCACTACTCATAGGAAATGATCCTGGAGCCCCACCCGAATGACCTTTATCAGCCTGGTACATTTATCCCCTGGTGCTGTGAGAGTTGTTTCTCATGGGCCACAGTTGCCCCCTTCTGAGAATTCCTCCAGTCAACAGCACATCCTTGCAGGAACTGCACAGGAATTCACACTCTCACCCTGAAGGCAGTTTGCCCATGGTGTAAGCTGGATATTAACTGCACCTCTCATCCAGTGTTGGAACAACTGCTTGTCAGCATCCAGGATCCAGAAGCTCCATGGATCAGGCTGAGGCCAGACTCAATACAAGTCCTCCCTCTGCCCAACTCTCCCTACTGCTCTGCCTGCTTCCTTCACCCCCTTATAGTCTTCTTTTGAGAAGGCCCTTGAGTGATCATGTGATGGGAACCATTTCAGACTTTGCTTCAAAGGAAGCTCACTGAAGACACCTGCCAGCACGTTAATCACTGCTCTGTGGACCTGCTGGCAAAGCTTTTCTTGACCAAGGCTCTGCTTGGAGAAGTTCTACCTGCACAGTGGGGGTGCTGGCATTGACCAGCTCTAGCTCCAGCTCCTGGGAGCTGGTGGGTGGTACAGCCCTTCTAGCTCTGCTTCATGACGTCACATGTAGAGCTTGACATCAGACACAGCAGGAATAGTTATACTAGGGAAAAGCACAAAGCTTTTTTGTTGTGTCTTGAGGAAGGGCTGGTTGCTAAACATTTGGCAGTGTAACCAGAAAGGGAATGCTTCCCCCTGTCCATGGCAACACAGGTGTTTCGCCTGCTGGGAAGTTTGGTCCAGGTTGAATAGCCAGGGCTACCTGGATAAATTGGCGCTCACTCTCCTCCCCCCAAACCTGGGTCCTTCAGTACCTTGAGACTAAGATTGAAATGAGGAATTCAAGCTGCAATTAAAGGAAAAAGATTTACTGAAAAGAGAGTTTCTGGAACAAAGAGACTCTCTGAGGGGCCACAGATAGGTGTCTACATAGGCTTTAGGGCTGGGATTTGCCAACAGAGGAATTAAGCTAGAGGGTGAGAAGGCTAGGAGAGTGGGCTTGGCCAAAGCCCATGTGTCCACCCAAGTCAGGTCCATTCCTTGTCACTGACTGTGAGCACCAGGCAGTTGAAGCTTAAGGGTCATGCAGGCTCCAGACCATCTCATGAGTGGACAGCTCACGGAGACTGTGAGGCTAACACTGACCTGGTCTGGCCTCAAGATCTGTTGCTCTTTTTCATAGTAGCCAATTTGATAAGCTACAAACAAATATCTCAGAAATGCATGGCCTAGGGGGAAATTAGTGAAAGAATAAAACCAAAAACACAGTAAGTCAAGGAAATTGATGGTAACAGTTGTCTGGGCCTAGAGTCAAACTTGTGTAATGTCCTACTGACCAACCCTATAAAAACAGTGGAACGGACGTGGTGGTGCATGTCTGTAATCCAAGTGCTGGGAGTTCATGGGATTGCTTGAGTTCATTGGTTCGAGACTACCCTGGGCAACATAGCAAGACCTGGTTTTGAAAAAACCAGCCAGGTAGGGTGGTGGGCCTGTAATCCCAGCTGCCTGGGAGGCTGAGGCTGGGGATCACTTGAGTCCATGGGATCAGGACTACCCCAGGCAACATAGTGAGACCTAGTCTCAAAAAAAAAAAAAACAAAACAACAAAAAACAAAAAAACCAAGAAAAAAAACAAACAGTGGGCACAGCAACATTCTGTCCTTGAGACCTATCCTGTCTGTCCTGCGGTCCTTTCTGCCTCACCAGGATACCTGGGGACGAAGAGCAGCCATCCAATTCCTAACTCATAGACTCCTGGCCCAGAGAGACTTACACACGGGCTTATGGATTGTACGGCCTGGTGAGAAAAAAAATGGCTTAGGCCAGCAACTGTCTGGTGGAATTAAGAACTCAATAAATTGTGGTCAGTTGGCAAGAGGAGCTGAATAAGGATAATAATCATAGCTATCGTTTATTGAGTGCTAAGTCAAATTTGTGTCATACTAAGCACTTTGCATGCATTATTTGTATCATCCCAGTAATGCCCCTTGCAGGAATATTATTGCCGCCATTTATCAGAATGAACAAGCTGAGGGCGATAGAAACCACATAGCTTGTTGGTGGAGGAACTGGGATTTGAGCCCCCATCTTTCTGTCTCCAGAATCTGTATTCATACACTCATGAAGCAGATGTGGGGAATGAGGTGGGCAAAACCCCAGACAAGGTGATGTTAAGAGGGTGCAGAAGCTTGAGTAGGTGAAATGTGCTTTCAGGGATACTTGGGTTTCAAGTTGCAGAAATCAAACTTGGACTAGCTTCAATGAAAAAGTGCTTCATTGACACAAATCAATCCCTTAGAAGGGGTAAAAAGAGTCTTGGTCTTGGAAAAAGAGTCTGAAATCCCAAATCAAACAAATCTCCCTCTTTCTCCTCTTCTCCCCTCCCACTTTCCCCCCTCTCCTCTCTCTGTCCACCTCGGTTTCTTTCTGCAGCTTGGCATCCTGCCAAGGAAGGGTTAAGGACCCCCAGGTTCCATCTTGGAAGTTATCCAGACCATTCATAGGGGATGAGAGCCTGAATCCAAGGATCGTGCCAGGTGACTTGGGTCAATGGAGTCATGGAGACATGAAGAAAGTGAAAAATCTTTCGCATGGGGGAGAGTGACAAAACTCACCTTCTTTCTTTGCTCAGTTCTCCCTGGGCAGCCGGTGGTAGAAAGGTGATGGAACACAGGGCAGGCTTGATGTCATAAAGATCTGGATTCAGACCACAGCTTCCTGTGCCTGCTTATTACCCCACCTGAGGGAGACTGGACGGTCAGCCGGTGGCATGGCTTTGGGCAAGTCACTTCATTTCTCTGAGTTCTCAGTTTCCCCCTCTACAAAATGGAGCTGATCCTCATGGTTCGCTGTGAAGTTGGTTGTCCTCATGAAATGAGAGAGGTGGTTGAGGTGAAGAGGGAACGAATGAGGTGGAGCACCCAGAATGGAGATGGTTGTCAGCGTCAGTTTCCAACCCACTTGCTTTTCCAGCAATCGTCCTCTGGTATGCCACTTCCAACTAGTTAACTTCTTGGGGTGGCCCCCACTCTTCCCCAGAGATATTGGGTAAAGGTAAATTTACTATTTTACAGATATCTGGATAAGGCCCTGATTCTTTGTTCCATTAGCAGTTATATAAATCCCAAAGTCATCTCTCTCTCTCTTTCTCTGTCTATCTCTATCTCTCTCCCTGCCATCCTGGCCAGCCTCCAGACCAATTAAACATTGATGCTGTAGCTATACTTATCTCCTCTTTTCTCTTCCAGTCAAGCTGTGGACATCACATCTGTCTTTCAAATAAAAAATTTAACCCTCACATTGGTGGAGTGCTTTCGTCTGTGAAGCACTTTCAGAGTCACCATCTTCACATCCTTATTATAGGAAGTAAAGAACTATGGAAAGCTCCAAAGAACTATGGAAAGTACGAAGAAAGTGAAAGTCAAGTGAACAGGGTTAGCATCACCAGTGATGAAGCATATTGAAATCATGTGTCCTGTTAAGATGTGATAAGGAGACCAAGTCACTTCTGTGTCTTCTTCCTCTCAAACCTATCATCTCATTTGAAACACAGAACTCAGCAGACAGGCCAAAATTGGTGATATTCTACAAAATATCTGACCATTTGAAAATGTTCAGGCTCTGGAAGGCAAGGGAAGAAAGAGACCACATTGCTAAGTGAAATATGGTCTCCTGGTTTGGAAATTGGAATTAAAAAAAGGTCATCTGTGGAAATATTGGAAAGTTCAAACAAAGCCTGTGGTGCCATTAATAGCATCACATGAATTGCCAAGTTCACTTCTTCATCTTGATAAATGTACAATACTTATGTAAGATGCTAACATTAGAAGCATTGGGTGAAGGCCAAATGGGATAGTCCTTTCTGTACTATCTTACCAGTTCTTCTGTAAACCTACAATCATTTCAAAATTAAGTCTAAAAGCAAAAACAAACAAAAGCCTGAAATTCACACAATTTGAGTGAAAGACATATCATGCCAAACATCTTTCCATGCATTTATACAGATAATTAACATTATAATCTTAAATTTTGAAAGATACTTGAACAGAATTTTTCAAATGAAAGTGAAGATGAAAAGAATTGCTGAACTTTAGAAAACTGTTTTTCCAACCAAAGAGATTATCTCCTCAAAGAACCCTTTAGAAAACGTCAACAGGTGACAACCATCATCATTTTAAACCATGTATTTTGATTTTAGATGGTGATTACCTGCAATGAAACATTGGCACGATTATACTTTTTCCTTATCTCTTTCCTTAAACTTCCTGTTTTGCATTAGTTATAGCATTATGATGTTTATACTATTGGGTGAATCAGTTAAAGAGTGCTTTCAGTCATCCCAGGAAACCAAAGCAGACTGTAGCTTAAATGAACAAGAGTTAGGCAGTTATTGTTTCTAGTTCAGCTCCTCAAATATGTCATTTACACTTCTCTGCAATTACCTTGGGGTTTTCCTCACTATTGCAAAGTAGCTACTGTAGCTCCAGCCATCATTTCTTTTTCCTTCCTTCCTCCCTCCCTCCCTTCTTCCTTCCTTCCTTCCTTCCTTCCTTCCTTCCTTCCTTCCTTCCTTCCTTCCTTCCTTCCTTCCTTCCTTCCTTCCTTCCTTCCTTCCTCCTTCCTTCCTTTCTCTCTCTTTCTCTCTCTTTCTCTCTCTCTTTCTCTCTTTCATTCTTTTTTCTTGAGACTAGGTCTTGCTATTTTGCCTGAGGAACCACCGGCTTACATTGCCCAGGGTACCACAGACTCAAGTGATCCCCAGCCTCAGCTTCTGAGGTAGCTGGGATTACAGGCACGCACCACCATGCCCAGCTATTTTTTGAGACTAGGTCTCTCTGTGCTGCCCCGGGCAGGCCTTGAACCTGCGGACTCAAGTGATCCCTAGTCTTGGCCTCGCTTCATAGGATACCATTAAAGGTACATGCCACCATGCCCAGCCTCAGCCATCATTTCTTATTCCACCTAGGAAGAAGAAGAAAATGACCCATCAAAAAAGGAAAGCTTTTATGTATTCTTCATCTACAATGTATTGGCCATGGCTGTATTATAAGCCTCTCATAGCTGCAACAGAGACTAAGACTAGACAATGTAAAGTTTGCTTTTTTTTTTAAGGAGGTGCATTTTAAGGCCTCAATAAAACTAATATTTCTCAAGAAAGAAGACTAGTGCTCAATATTCTTTCTTTCCTTATATTTCAGCACATTTGATATTCATAACTAATTTTATATACCAAAACATCTTTACATTTTCTTTTCTTTTTTTTTTTTTAGACTAGGTCTTGCTATTTTTGCCCGTGGAACTGCAGACTCACATTGCCCGGGGTACCACAGACTCAAGCAATCCCCAGCCTCAGCTTCCCAGGTAGCTGGGATTACAGGCACCCACCACCATGCCCAGCTATTTTTTTGGAACTAGGTCTCACTATGGGCCCCAGGTAGGACTCGAACCGCAATCCCTGCCCCCAGCCGCTTCATAGGCTGAAGCTTAAAGGCACGAGCCACCGTGCCCAGCCCCCATTTTCTTATTTTGATCTACCTGTTGGTAGGCAGAGTGGCATGGTCAGGAATGAGCTGAGATGGGGATCTCAGCACCACAAAAAACTGCCTTGCAGCTCCTTGGTATCTCCATTTTGTGGAATCAGACTCTAAATGCAAAGAGAGTTAAGGTGGCCCAAACCTGCTCCCTGACCCAGGCAGAAGCTATTCCTTTTTTTTTTTTGAGACTAGGTCTCACTATTTTGCCTGGGCAACCACAGACTCATGTTGCCTGGGGTACCACGGACTCAAGCGATCCCCAGCCTTAGCCTCCTAGGTCGCTGGGATTATAGGCGTGAGTCAACACACCCAGCTATTTTTTGAGACTAGGCTCACTATGTTGCCCTGGGTGGATCCCAAACTCGGGGACTCAAGTAATTCCTAGTCTTGGCCTCCCTTCTTAGGCTGGGATAAAAGCCTTGCACCACCATCCCGGCCCAGAAGCTGTTCCTTTAAAAGAGAGAAGAGCTAGAGATGGCTTCCTGTCACCAGAAGAGGCTGCTGATTGAGAGCTTAGGAGTTCTCTGGAGGCCTGATGTCATCACCAGTGAGCAACAAGGCATCCGACTGGCAGGGAAGGAAGGAAGGGAGGATGAGCGGTTCACTAGCATCCACTCACAGTGGCACCAGCCCAGCCCAGCAGGATTTAAAGCAAAGGTATTTATCTTAAGGGTTTTGCGTCTAGTCTGACCCAGGCTCCTCTGCCTCTCTCTCAGCTCTATCTATGAAACAGGCTCCTCTCTTCCATTCTGTCCTTGGAACCCTGGTGTCCTGCCTGCAAGATTAGACTCAGACGGGCCACCAGCCCTTGGAGACCTGTGACCAGCTCTGCTACTCCAGCCTGGAACATAAGCACATATTATTTTCCTCTCTAGCACCTCCCCCACCCCCACCCCAGTGCCCCATTCTGGGATGTACTTGGCATTATTTTTTTCCAAATTATAAAGATAATACAGACTCACTGTTGAAAGAGAGAAAAGCAAATGCAGAAGTATAAAGCATACAAGGACGCTTATATCTAGCAATATCACTGCTGGCATTTTTGTTCTTCCAAGACTTTTTCTAAGCATGTCTGCATTTTAATTTTTTTTTCTTTTTCAGAAAATTATAGCTTACATAAAGCACACAAATTTGAACTGTACAACCAAATTAATTGTTACATATGAATTTACTTGTGGCTATCGATGGGACTACAACCCTGATCAGAATCTAGACACTACAGCACCTAATCCACAACACCTCCCCCCCAGTCTTGATCACCAGTCTATACTATTTTCAACATTTTAAAAAATGGCATATAAACATTTTTTTTAGTTAAAATGGGGCCTAACCTTCATATTGATGTCTCAATTAGTTAATAAGTTTTTATTAATATGTTAATAAAATTTTGCTCTCACTAAAAAGTAAATAAAAAAAAAACGGGTTTAACTTCTACATCATTTTTTTTTTAGAGCCTAGGTCTTGCTATATTTCCCAGGGTAGTCCCGAACCTGCGGACTCAAGTTATCCTTTGCCTTAGCCTCCCAGGTAGCTGGGATTACAGGTGCATGCCACCTCGTCCAGCTATTTTTTTTTTTTTTTGAGTCTAGGTCTTGCTATTTTACCCAGGAAACTGCAGGTCACATTGCCTGGGGTACCATGGACTCAAGCAATCCCCAGTCTCAGCTTCTCAGGTAGCTGGGATTACAGGTGCGCACCACCACACCCAGCTATTTTTTGACACTAGGTCTTGCAATGTTACCTGAGGTAGTTTCAAACCCGTGAACTCAAGTGATTCCTAGCCTCTACCTCCCAAGGCTGAGATTACAGGCACATGCCACCGTACCTGGCTTACATCATGTTTTTAATTTAATGTAATCTTTTGCAAAACTATACTTTATTTATTTTTTATTTTTTTATTGATCGCACACATATTTATCTGTGTGTATATATATACATATGTACAGATACACACATATGTTACATCATTGTCTACCCTGAGGTTCTCCCATCACCTTATCACCTGTGCCCTCCCCCTCCCCGGTTTTCTTCTGTTTTGCACCCTCCTCCTCCTCCCTGTTTTCTTCCTCCTCCCCCTCTCTCATTCTATGTTCCAGTTGTATATTTTGGCAGTTTTATATTTTTCTTGCCCATTTGTCTGTTCGTTTGTTTTTCCTAAATCCCTCATATAAATGAGACCATTCCATATATCTCTTTTTCTTTCTGGCTTATTTCTGCTATCATGTTTCTTTCTAGCTCCCACCCATGTTGCTGTAAATGACATAAGGTTGTCTTCTTTGATTGATGGATAATATTCCATAGTGTAAATATACCACATCTTTTTCAGCCTTTTGTCAGCTTTGGGGCATTTGAGTTGTTTCTGTATCTTGGCAATTGTAAATAGTGCTGCAATACATATACACATACAGGTGTCCTTACAGATTAGTGTTTTTGTATCCTTTGGGTAGATTCCCAGTTGTGGGATTGCTTGGTCAAATGGCTACTTTCAATTGTTTGAGAGTTCTCCACACAACCTTCCATAGTGACCGGACCAGTTTGCTCTCCCACCAGCAATGTAAGAGTATTACTTTCTCTCCACATCTACGCTAGCATTTGTTGTTGCCCGCTTTTGTTATATGGGCTGTTCTTTTTTTTTTTTTTAAATTTTAAACTATACAGTTTATTTCAGACTTAGAACGTATAAATAAAAGTAGAATACAACAAGATATCAGTATGCAAATTAGGATACAACAAGATATCAATATGACAAATATTACCAGTTTTAAAACTTTAAGACAACATGAAACTTGGATACAATTATAGAAGTAACAAATGGGGGTGTTCTCCAATATTCTAGTTAGGGGATTTTTTAAAAAATAATTTAAAAACATTTTTTGTGGGAAGAAAGCGAGTTACATAGATAGGTATGCATATTATAATACCATAATTATGAAATTATAACCATGCAAAATAGTATATTATTTACTGATGTGTGATTTAAGAGTTTCAAATACTACTGGAATGGCAAACATCAAATCCAGTGTACTGTACTAATTATTATTTCTGGGAATGTATAAGGGGGATAGGATAGAAGAGATATCCACAGAGAATGTCAATTATCTCTGTGATGGTTGTTCTTCTTTTTTTTTAAATTTAATTAAATTAATTAATTAATTTTTTTTTTGAGACTAGGTCTAGATATTTTTGCCTGTGGAACCGCAGGCTCTCGTTGCCCGGGGTACCACAGACTCAAGCAATCCCCAGCCTCAGCTTCCCAGGTAGCTGGGATTACAGGAGTGCACCACCACGCCCAGCTATTTTTTTGGAACTAGGGCTCGCTATGGGCCCCAGGTGGGACACGAACCGCGATCCCTAGCCCCGGCTGCTTCATAGGCTGAAGCTTACAGGCACGAGCCACCGTGCCCGGCCTAAAATTTAATTGAAATATTTTTTAAGTTTGCATATATATATGTGTATTTATATTTATATTACATTATTGCATTATTGTGCACCCTGGGGCTTTCTCACTTTGCTAATACCTGTTAACCATCCTGATCTTTTGTGCTCTTCGCCTCCTTCCTCCTCCTCCTCTCTCGCTCCATTGTTCAGTCCCATTGGTTGTTTTTATTTTTTCTTATTCGTTTGTTTGTTTTCCCCTATATCCATCATATAAGTGAGACCATCCTGTATTTCTCTTTTTCTTTTTGGCTTATTTTCGCTAATATGAGTCTTTCTAGTTCCATCCATGTGGCTGCGAATGACATGTGTTTATCCTCCTTGATTGATGCATAGTATTCCATTGTGTATATGTCCCACATTTTTTTTTTTAAAGCCAATCATCTGTTTTGGGGCATTTGGTTTGTTTCCAAATCTTGGCAATTGTAAACAGAGCTGCAATAAACATGTGCGTACAGGTGTCTTTTTGAATTAGTGTTTTCATGTCCTCTGGATAGATTCCCAGTAGTGGGATTGCTGGGGCAAATGGTAAGTCCACTTTCAATTGTTTGAGGGTCCTTCACACAGTCTTCCATAGTGGCTAGACCAATTTGCACCCTATGGACCGTTCTTACTGGTGTAAGATAGTATGGTTTTGATTTGCATTTCCCTAATTATTAGTATGTGGAGCATTATTTCATATGCCTATTTGCCATCTGTATTTCCTTTTTGGAGGAGTGTCTTTTTAGTTCTCCCCATTTTTTTACTGGGCTTTTTGCTTTGTTTTCGTTAAGCAAAACCTTTTTTTTTTTTAATGACTGTATTGTATCGTGTCACTATACATGACTTATTTAATTATCCCTCCATCCTTGTGCATTTATTTCTGAAATTTTGTGATTTTCAATAGTATGTGCAGCATCATTTTTATGACAGAGTTCCAATGCATGGAATAGCAAGGTGCTTACCCAACTTACGGATTTTAGAGTTAAAGAGATTAATCAGACTATGAACTTCAGACTGTTACCAGTTGACTGAATTCATGGGATTGTTAATATCTGAGCCTCAGTTTCCCTATATGAAAATGGCCACACTAATACTCATCTGATTGTACATTGCCCTACAGATGAGTTAAGTGTACAGTGCTTGGCATATTGCCTGGCACAGAGGGAACACCCAGTAAATGTTAAGCTGCTATTATTCATCTTCATGTTCACTTCTAATTATTTCCTTAGAAAAAATTCCTAGAAGTAGAATTGCTGGATCAAAGAGAGTGTTTGTCTTTAGGGTTTTGAATATAGTCTGCCAAATTGCCCTCCAGATAAGCAGTGCCAATTCACAGAGCTACCAGCTGTGCATGAGAGTACCCTATTACCACTCTCTCTCTCAATGAAGAGTATCATCAGAAAGAGAGAGAGAGAACAAGAGAGAGCAAGAAGGAAAAAGAAAGAGAGCTTACCAATAACATGAGGGTGGGGAAATCCCTTCTTATTTTGATTTTTATTGAAGTTGAACATTTTCCTTTTTATATGGTCATTTATTTACTTCATTTGGACATTTTCCTGGTCAAGTCTCTTGCCATTGCTTCTTCTGTTGGGACATGAGTTGGTGCTTCAACACTGGACCTCTAACTTGGTTCAAGGAATCCTGCTCCACCCAACAGGAGTGACAGCTCTTCTATGAGGATTTTGGTCTTGGTCCTTGTTTCTGTGTTCATACCTGGTTTTCTGCTTCCTCTACCCTTTGGTTTCTGTTTGATTCTTGCCAGGGCCTCTTGTGGGATGACTATTCCTTTCCCCATAACTTTCTCACTTAAGATGCTTAAATACCTATAGCAATTAATAAGTCAGTGCCCTTTTTCCTTTAAATAGTGTTTGCTCAATATTTGTTTAGAAGACAGGCAGAGTGGTACATGAAGGAAAAATGGGAAGAAAGACTCCTTGGGGCAATAAGCAATTCTGCTCAGGCCCCAAACTTGCATAGCTGACTGAGTAAAACTAGGACCCTTCAACTTAAGCAGACCCATCTTTCTTAGAAGGCAGTTTAACCAAATCATACCCTTCTTCCTCCATTATTCTGAGCAGTTTATTTTTTTTTTAAGTGTTAGCTTCAAAGAGGTGTAATGACATCCCTTGAGAAGAATTCAGGTCAATAAAACTCCCTCTATCTCATTTCACCTCTAAAGTTGTTTTAGATGTTTAGTAACTTCTATAGATTTGCAGTCTTGGTAACTGTCCATCTGCCAATTGCTTTGCTTGTTTGCGTGCATTCTTGTCGGGGCCTGGGTTTCTGAGAATGTTGGGGGAGAGCCCTTGCCGGAAAGGACATCCAGGAGACAGGGTAATGAAAGGTAGCATATAGAAACTGTATAGAAAAATTTGGTGGCCTACCCTTTAAATTGGAGAATATTAAAAAAAAAAAGGCAGTACACTGAAATATCTAGAAGTTGACTTAGCCAAGCATGTCAGAGAAAACCTGCTAAATAAGATTTTTTTCTCTCTCTCAATCCCTGAGGAACTCAAGCAGTGAATGAGCACATGAAGAGAAATTAAATTATTGTTAACTAGAGGAAGAAAAAAGCAGCACTTAAATATCACACTCCATTCACTGGTTTGGCAAAAAAAGAAAAAGCATTGCCTATACTGTAGGGAGATGGGGAAGTAGCAAGTCATTTCAAAACATTTAGTGAACCCAAATACATTGTAATCCATAATGGTTAGAATTGTGGGCCATGACCCATTAACATGTTATAAATCAGTTCAATCAGCTGGGATCCACATTTTAAAAAGCAAGTTGAATTAAATAGAATAAAATCCATCAGGATACTTTATTCATTGGAAGGATAAGTGTTATTTCATGAAACCTTTGTTTCACTTGTGTGCGTGGAGGCCTCACAGGATTATGCCATAAAATGTATTTCTCATAGTGGGTCACAGTCATAAATATTTGAAAGACACTGCTCACCCAACCTGCCAGCAATCTCCTCCTGCATTTTCACCACAGCTTTGTTTATAACAGGCAACCAGTCACATCATTTTCAAATGAACTTTAAAAATGAAGACAAATTAAACAGAAGTTAAGGCGAATTTCATATTAGGGTTACATAAATCAACACAGATAAATCTCACTAGCACTGCCTGAGTGAGAAGGGGCCACATAGCCAAATACACAGCAGGATGGCACTGACACGGGGTTTCTAAAGTGCCTTTCCAAAGCAATATTATATCTGGTTTGTGGGTACACATATATGTAAATAAAGGCTTGGAGGGTGGATTGTCTCAGTGCACATTTGGCACTTCAGAGTGGGTGTCTGGTGGTGGTGGGGTGTAGGAGTTGTGAAATCATGGAGTTGTGATGGTGAACACAAAAAGAATAGCAAGAGAATAGCTAGTTTTAGAGAATGTGGAATAATGTCATATGCTACTGGAGAGTGAAGGGTGGTGGCGCATTGCTGGGGGTGATTTGTCAATACTTCCTAAAAGCCTGAATCACAGTCATTCTTTTGACCCAGCAGTTCCACTTCCAGAGACGTCATCATGGCTTTAATTGGCAAGAGGTTTTAACAGGAGAGCAATTGCAAGAGGTTTTAACAGGAGAGAAAACAACAACAACAAGAAATCATCAAGAATGAAAGGAAACAAAAACCCAGTAGGGATGAAGTTAAGTAATGTGTAATGTTCTTAAATAATTAAAAATAGTGACCTAGAGGTACATTTATTGCTGTGGGAAAATGTTGCTGATAAAAGCCAAAGTGAAAAAAAAAACAACAAAACACAGGCCATGGAACAGTATGACACCATTAAAAACAAACTTATGTTTGGTCAAAGGGAAAAAAAAGAAAAAGGAGATTTAAAAGTGACCATCTCTGGGTGGTATGATTTGATTTTCAATTTTCCCTTTGTTTATATTTTCACTTTCCCCCTAAACTTCTTAAAATGTACAAAAATTATTTTTGTGATAAAATTTACTTATTTTGATTTGGAAATTGAGAGATGGTTCAGATGATTTATCCAATGGAAGGAACTAGGCTCAGATAAGATAACCAGGCACAAAGCTATTGGGATAGGGCTGGGCATGGCAGCCTGTAGGTGGCAGCCTAGGAAGCCGTGGCTGGGGCCAGGGCTCTCGGTTCAAGTCCCGCCAGGGCCATGTAGCGAGACCCAGTTCCAAAAATATATAGCTGGGCGTGGTGGCACTTGCCTGTAATCCCAGCTACCTGGGAGGCTGAGGCTGGGATTGCTTGAGTCTGTCGTACCCCGGGCAACGTGAGCCTGCGGTTTCACAGGCAAAAATAGCAAGACCTAGTCTCAAAAAAAAAACACAAAAAACAAAAACAAACAAACAAAAACTATTGGGATAGGACAGGCGGACATGGTCAATAAGGTCAGGAGAAAGGCTTATAGCTCAGAGGTCCTTGGGGTGGTGATTTATAGGCATACTGCAGTTTGGGAGTTGAGCAGGAAGGAACAGTTAATGTTTTGTCCTGGCCTCAGTTACAAGCAGCCAGGATAAGACAGAGTAGGGTTTTTTGAGGGTCAAATGTAAAAGCCTCAAGTCATCACTATGTTAGGACATGGAGAGACATTAGGACACTGGGACAGAAGAATGTCAGCTAAGTATGGCTGAGCATCAGATTACCACAATCAATGGTTTAAATATATGCACATGTTCATTATCTCAGCTTCTGTTGGTTAGGAGTCTGCACACAGCTCAGCTGGGTCCTCTGCCTCAGGATCTCTCATAGGGCTGCACTCTAGGCTTGGCCAGGGTTGTTTGTGGTCTCATCTGATGACTCAACAGACACAGGATCTGTCTCTGAGCTCACATGGCTGTTGGCAATGTTCAGTTTCTGAAAAGTGTCTGAATAGAAGATCTTAGTTCCTAGCTGCTGTGGGCCTCCTCAACAGCCCTTGCTTTCTCAAGCCCTGCAAGGGGGGAGGGGGAGAGAGGGGAGGGAGGGAGGGAGGGGGGGAAGAAGGGAGGGAGGGAGAGCGAGCGAGCAAGACACACAAAATCTAATCATAGGAGTCATGTTCCATCACTTTGATCATATTTTATTAGAGGCAAATTACAAATCTTGTCCAGAAGGATACACATACAGGTAACTGGAAATAAAGTTCCATGATAGTCAGACAAAGACTTTATTAGATAACCAAGATGAGGATATGACCATGGCAAGAAGCTCAGCAGATTTTATTGTGTTGTTCCAATAAACACAACTTTGAATTTAGTTTATATAGGTGGGGATATGAGTCATTGTCTTTAAGAATGTAACTATTCTTGACAGGAGGGGCTTTGTAGTTCTATGCTGTCCTGACCTAAAGATACTCTGATGCTAGAGAAGGGAAATGCAGAACTTAATCTCTTCCTTCCTAAAGAGATGCAAAAGCTGGTGCTCATTATTATTTTATTTTATTTTTGAGACTAGGTCTCACTATGTTGCCTGGGGTAGTCTCGAACCCATAGACTCAAGTGATCCGTAGCCTCACCCTCCCAAGTAGCTGGGATTACAGGTGTGTGCCACCACGGCCGGTAGGCTGGTACTCATTATTAAGTCTTCTTTATGTGGCTCCTTGCAGCAGAGGTCATCAAAGACTGGCTTTAATTTCAGGTAGTGAATTCTTGCTTAGATTACATGGTAGAATCTGCTCAAATTTTAACTCTATGGAGATGAAAGTGCTCCTGCTAGACTTGGGAGGGCCCTAGAAATTTGACACTATGTTCACAGAACCCTTGGGTCTAGGCTTGGGTCCAAGAGGCAAGGATCATATCAATGTCAGTCTGCCACCAAAGGCAACATAGAGCTGAAGCCTGATGGTCTGAGACTAAAATGCAGGGGGACAACCCCTGCTGGTAAGATGTCCAATTATTGTCTTGAACGTAAACCCTGGGGAAACTCTCTGTCCTAGAGAAAACAGAACCTATGGTCACTTTACCTGGTGGGACATGAGGTAATTTCAGGACGTGTCATACTGTCACAAATGCCTACATTTGAAGCTCCTGCGTTATCTTCTCTAAGACTATCAGTTGCTGACTTCAGACTCAAGCCTTCTGCAGGTCACAATATCTCCATAATACAGTGTTTCAGTTTTGTCCTATTTATTTATAATAATTACCTTCTATTTATAGCAAGTGATACTGTTTCTTCATTTATAGTACTGACATAAAATGTTCATCTCAAATATATGCATCTAAACAAAAACTAAGTTAACTTAAGGAAGAGTCATAAAAGGGTCATATTTGTGACTTATGGATAATGCCTAAGTCATGGTCTCTTCTATCCACCCCTCTCCACCACCTTCTTTCTCAACACTTGCCATACCACCTCCCTTTTTCTCTTCTGCATCAGCCATGCTGAGTGTCTTCCCATTTCCCCAGCACCAAGAACACTTCCACCTCAGGGTTGTGTTTTGCATTTGTTCTCTCCACCTGGTGTATACTCTTCCTCCAGTTATCTCCATGAATTCCCCCAACAGGTATTTCCTTACCTGCCACTCCTCCAGTTATCTCCATGAATTCCCCCAACAGGTATTTCCTTACCTGCCACTTCTTGTGTTGTCTTTCCTGAACATCAGGCTTATCATAATTGCCTCTCTGGCCACTCCAAATTCTCCTTCTCCATTTTATCTCCTCCTGCGTAGCTCTCTCTGCCACCTAAGTGCTATTTTTTAAAAAGAGTAGTTAAAAAATCTTTTAAAGTTTATTTATTTTTTTATTTTGTAATTATTGTACAATATTGATTATGTTTGCATGATTGTATTGTACCCTTTAGTCTCCACTCCACCACCACCCCCCAATCCCTTTCTCCCCCCTCTGGTCACTCTAACTTCTCTTGCTGCAAGCTGTGGTCTATGTTTGATCCACTGGTCTTTTTCTAAAACTGTGTCCTTTGTTCCTGGGTGTGGACTTGCTCTCCTAGACAGCAACAGATGAGGATGCTCGGATCTCCAGGAGTAGCTGAGGCAGATAGTCAGGCAGGCTGAGCATGTTGGGAAGTTGCTGTTGGGCATGTACATGGTGGCTTCTCCAGGATCCTTTCTATCACTTGTTGCTGGTTCTGTGCCATCCAGTTCTGATATCTGGGTTTAGAAATCCATTTCCCAGCCGATGGCAGTGAGGCATTCTAAGTGCTAATTTTTATTTATTTATTTTTTGAGACTAAGTCTTGCTATTTTTGCCAATGGAACCGCAGGCTCATGTTGCCCGGGGTACCACGAACTCAAGCAATCCCCAGCCTCAGCTTCCCAGGTAGCTACGATTACAGGTGCACACCACCATGCCTACTATTTTTTGGGACTAGGTCTCGCTGTGTTGCCCCAGGCGGGACTCAAACTGCGATCCCTAGCCCCAGCTGCTTCATAGGCTGAAGCTTACAGGCACAAGCCACTGTGCCCAGCAGCACTAATGTTTTTATTTCTCCTTATTATTGTCTGTTAATCTCCACTAGAATATCAGTTCCATAGGACAGAAATTTTTGTCTATCTGAGTCTTGTTTTCTCCACCACCTGGGACCTAGGACACTGCTCAGCTCCATGGAATTTCTCAGCCAGGATTCAGTGCTGCCTGAAAACTGAAGACAGGACAGGCCCAGAGGGACAAGGCTGGGGGTATGGCTAACTTAACCCCTAGAAGTTTCCCCCTCATTGACCCACATCCCCTCCTCTTGCTTGCCCCTTTCTTTACTGAGTCATATGCAAAGACACCTATGATTAAAATCTGCACTTGAAGAAGCTGTGTCCAGAATCAAGAGGCTTTTCAAGTCAGGCAGGCTGACAGAACAAGGAGGGGGTTTTATTGAGGGAATGGAGGGGACTGTCTAAGGCATCACCAGCAGAAAATATGGTCAATTTGTGAACCCAGGCAGTGCTTTTGGTGACCAAAAAAACAAAACAAAACAAAACAAAAAACAAAAAAAAAACTAAGCAAAATGTGTCAAACAGTAATGAGACATATAGGCTAACAACTACACTAAGCCACAAACTAGGACAGCTCCAAGGTTGGTTAATTCAGGGGCTCAATGACATCATTAAGGATCTGGGTTCTTTGTCTTACTTCCTCTGCCACCCAGTGTTTCAGTTTTGTCCTAATTTACCATCCCTCCCAGATGCAAGGAGTATATGCCCAAGTAATGGAAAATGCAATGTTTTTCTTGATGTGTCTATGTTTCAAGAGAGGGGAAACTCTCCAACTAGATGTTTGGCACCCCCATCCCTATTACCTGATATCACATTGGTCAGAATTGAGTAATCGGCACAAAGCAAAGACACGCAAGAGAAATGATTGTGTGGTGGAAAGCGGATGACCCAAATGAAAGTAGAAGGGCTGGAGGATGGGTTTGGGTAGGCAGCTCAGTGTGTAGATTTCACATGACCTCATGAAGAACTGGCACTGAGCCCAGGCATGGTGGCGCATGCCTGTAAGTGGCAGCCTAGATAGCCACGGCCGGGGCCAGGGATCGTGGTTTGAGTTCAGCCGGGGGCACGTAGCGAGACTTAGTTCAAAAAATATATAGCTGGGCGTGGTGGTGCACGCCTGTAATCCCTGAGACCTGGGAAGCTGAGGCTGGGGATTGCTTGAGTCTGTGGTAGCATGGGCAACGTGAGCCTGCGGTTCCACAGGTAAAAATAGCAAGGCCTAATCTCAAAAAAAAAGAAGAAGAAAAAGAAAAACCTGGCACTGAGAAGTAGGAGCCAGGCTACCCACTCCCTATTTCCATAGCTTTGTTTTCTTTTATCATCTGTGCAGAGTGCTTTTCACTCTCCTGCTTCTCTGGAAAGTCTGGCTTTCTTTACCCCATATGGCTTGTGACCCAGATGCCTCCTTCAGTTTCAACTCAATTTCTCCTCCCAGTTCAAGCACAAATACTCAGTAGCTTTTGTGTAGACCATGGCAGGTTAACTCTGCAGCAACAACTCTGAAATAGCAGTGGCTTAAGACAGTTAGCATTTATTTCTTGCTTTCATAAAATTCAGTTCAATTCATGTGTTTATGTATGTGTGTGTGAGCATGTGTGCAATTGTGCTCTGTTCCATGTGATCATTCAGCTGCCCAGGCATCTTCTATTTCATAGCCTCTATCCACTTGTAGATCTTGGACATTTCAGCTGGGGCATGGGGAATGCTCCAGACTTTCAGGGACACCCTTAAAAGCAAACTGATGCACCCCTTCTTTTTGCATTCTGTTGTCTAGATCTCAGTTGAGGGCCCCTTCATGTGGGACCCTTCAAGAGAAATCCAGTGTAGTGGTGCTGCCTGTAAGAAAAACAATAGATATTCTGTTAATGTTTTGAGCTCTGTGATGTTGATGTCTCTGCCTCAACTAATTACTCCAGTTTATGAAGTTGGTAACTAAAGCCAAGAAAGGAAAAATAGAAGCAGTCTTGGGGAGATCTGGGGGATGAGGTGCTTTTTGATTTTTTCCTGAAATCTTATATACAGAAGGGCAGTTTTAGTGTGACTATTGAACACGCACATACCCCTTCAATGTACTCTGTCACATCTAGAAATAAATCCTAAGGCGTTAATAAGATAATTGTCCAATGATATATGTGTGTGTATGTATGTTCTTCACAGAATTGTTTGGAATATTCCAAATTAGATGTAGTCTCACCATCAACAAGGTATGATTCCACTATAGAGACCTAGGGGTGTCTCCAACGACAGGCCGCTATGCATATATATTTTTTTTCGCTATGCATATTTTTGACTCTAAAATATGGCCACGTGATAATGACTATTTTATAGAAGGTGGCCTTGTTTATTTAAAAGTGAAGGAATTTTTTCTGCATGATGAGAGACCTGGAAAGAAGTTTATAAAAGTTCATATCTAAGTCCACAAACACAGCCATTTGATGCCCTGATTAATCACAAAGGGTCACACAGCTAATAGCTTCCAGAGGCTAGTTAATTTCAGAACTCAGTTTCAAATTCTTGACAATATAATCCAGGGGAGTCAGTCATGGAAGGAACATCAAATTAAATTGGACTCAACACGATGACAGAGCTTAGAGGACCTTTTGTGACCATCTTATCCCACTATTCCTCCTCCTTTCACAAGTGGGGAAATTGAAGCCCAGAGGAAGAGGGAGACTCCCCCACTAACTTGTGGCAGAGCAAGCCTTCATCTTGCTTCAGTCTTCTAGACACAAGTCTCCTTCTTCTGGTCAGGCTATACATCCAAAGATAAGTTTGAATGTCAGTGTTGCCTGGCGGAAGGAGGGATACAGTAAAAAAAGGTCCTGGGCCCTGGAAAAAGAGGGTACCTTCTTCACCAAGCCAGGGCCTCCCTTGGCTCAGGAGAGCAGGTGGTGGCTTGGAAAATGGTGGCTGGCTACTTTGCTTATCCGAATTTCCCACTATCAGGAGACTGGGCAGCCTAGCATGCTCTGCCCCAAGGGTGACCCAGCGGGATCTGTTTTCAATCTTTCATCTATTGGTTTCATCAATCTTTCATCTATGATGAACAGCTCCATGTTGTGGGAGTCACAGACAACAAGTGCTAGTGTATGACCCTGATCTAAGTAGTGTGATTCCACTTTAGTTATTCCCTCATCTCTGATCGTGACCCCCTTTGAGGTAAACAAAATGTGTTGAGATTATTTTATTCGAGATAATGCTCCTTTTGCATAAGAACCCATGGACTAACATTTTCAAAGTATTTGGGAATTATGGGTTTTTTTGACTTCAGATGACTCAAGTGAAATGAAGATTTGAATGATTCCATAAGGACATGGCAGGTACTAATTTAGAGGACATCAGAAAGCTGGGACATCTGGAGGTAGGAGTGAGCAGTCAGGGGCAGTGATCACAAGGACCATCAAAACATGCTGGAGTCACCTGGGATCTAATTGGAGAGCTGGGATCAGCCACACATTCTGGCAGGGAAGATCTGTGCAAGTCGAGATGGCAATCCCATCGTGATGTGGTGAAGACAAAGTCAATTATCATTCTGATTATAGCATAGTTCTTAGGTATTTTCTCTGGTCACTGTGACCCTGGGAAAGAAGAACTTTAATAGAATATAAAAGAGTCTTTTTTTTTGAGACTAGGTCTTGCTTTGTTGCCTGGGGAACCGCAGACTCATGTTGCCTGGGGTACCACAGACTCAAGCAATCCCCAGCCTCAGCTTCCCAGGTAGCTGGGATTATAGGCATGTGCCACCACGCCCAGCTATTTTTTTGGAACTAGGTCTTGCTATGTTGCCCCAGGCAGGACTCAAACCTGCAGACTCAAGTGATCCCTAGTCTTGGTCTCCCTTCGTAGGCTGTGATTAAAGGCATGCGCCACCATTCCAGGCCCTTAAGTGTCTATTAAAGTACAGAGAATGGCACCAGTGTTATTTGTAAACCAAAAGAGAATGAGAGACTCATTCATACTTTAGTCTCATCGAGGGGTAAGAGGGGCCCAGAAAAGATAAGCAAGTTGTTCACATGACCCAGAACCCTACCTGAAAGCATAGATTGAGAACCTGTTGCAGCTCACAAATAAGCAGGCACTAAAACAAACATAAACAAAACAAGAAATCAAAATAATACATGTTCATGGTAAAAAAAAAAAAAAGTCATATTATGGAAAAGGGCACAAAGCCAAAGACATGGACACCTGCCTTGACATTTTCTGTCTCACTTCCCAGTCACCAATTACTTTCTATCACTCCTGCAATTTGTATGGATAAAGATGGGATCTAACCATACACAGTTTCTTCATATTCACCTTCTTACTTCATTCTCTATCTGGAATATCAATGCCTAAGGATCTTTTTTGCTTTTTTGAATGACTGTGGAATTCTCCTGTATGAATGTCCTATTGTTTATTTCTTGGGCATTTAGCTTGTTTTCAGTCTCTTGCTATTATAAGCAAGGCTGCAACAAGTACTTTTATATATAGTCTACATATGCATATGTGTTATTTATCTGTAGAATAGAATTGTAGAATGTTAAGCTCACAGTTAAGTGGTAAAATGCTAAGTAAATGATTTGCAGGTTTAAATATTTTGATAGAAACTAACAAATTAATCTCCAAAGAGTTTCCATCAATTAATATATACTCCCACCAACAATGTGTGACTGTGTTTATTTCCCCTCTCTCTCTCCCTACAATTTATTGTCAAGCAATTTCTTCTTTGTGAGACTAATGGGTGGAAAATGATGTCTCATATTTGTTTTAATTGACATTCTCTTAGTTGTGAGAGATGCTGAACCATGTTTCACATCCATATGTCATGTGTATTTCTTCCTCTCTGAACTGTCTGCTCTTGGCCTTTCTCTATAGGCCATCAACACCACAGACTTTTTATATACAAGAGGGGTTTTTTCCCCATGTATTAAGGAAAGCCATCTTGTTTAGCTTCTAAACAACTTAAAATATTTTTCTATCTCAATAGGGCTTATGAGCTCTCATTATTCTTCCCAACTTCCCCATTCACATTTCTTGGTAATTTTTAAAAATCTTTTTAATTGATTACATATAAATATATATATATATATATATATATTTTACATCGTTGTATACCCTGAGGTTCTCCCACCGCCCTGTCACCCATGAACTGTCATCCTGATCTCCGGTGCCCACCTCTCTTCCTCTTTTGCTTTATACTTCAGTTTTATCTTTTTCTTATCCTTTTGTTTGTTATCCCTATACCTTGCATATAGGTGAGGTCATCTAGTATTTCTCTTTTCTTGTCTAACTTATTTCTGCTAGCATGAATTCCTTCTAGGTCCAGCCATATTATCACAAATGCAGCAAATTGGTCTTTTTTGTTTCCTGTTAATTTTTATATTTTTATTTTTCCCGATAAACTGTGAAACTGGTTTGTCAAGTTCCAAGGGTTCTTTTCTAGTTTATCCCTATTATTTAAAGAAGTTTTTTATATTCTTTATTCCAATTAGTCCCTAAGTAACCGAATGAGGGGTGTGTGTGTGTGTGTGTGTGTGTGTGTGTGTTGATGAACGATGACTGAAGAAGGGTGGAGTCTTTGCTTGGGGCAGCCCCAACAGGGGATCTCAGGCTGAGTCTGACTCCATTTCATGTTCCTGCCTCCAGGTCTCTCCCTACCTCTCTTGCTTCCCTCTTTCCACCCAAGCTCCTCTTTCCTGTTGCTTCTGTTCTCTGCCTCTCTCTCCCCTTTTGTCTCCTTTATCCTCTGTCTCATGTCACAGGCAGACAACAAACATCCAAGCCAATTATTTTCCCCTCTCTTCTTGTTTTTGACCAGAGGTTCTTCAGGCCCCTGGGCAAATGAGTGAAAATGTTCTTTGTGGGGGAGTGAGGAAGGTGTGTTCCTGGCTTCTCAGCCCCCTTCCCCCCCACTGGAACATTAGATGCTTCCCAGGTGGGAGAACAGAAACTGCAAATGATGGCAGGAGGCAGCAGGAGGTGGTGGATGGAGCCTGGCGGGGACAGTGGACCTGGCTTTGTCCCAACCCTGCGTGGCCAGATGGCCCAGGACAGGCCTCAGCCATGCTGAGGCTCTGGGATGCCTGGCCAGTTCCATAGCTGTGTACAGCTCTCCAATGGCTGCAAAGTGCAGGTGCACCCAGAATGTCCATGGGAGCAGAGTGGCACAGGGAGGACACGGGGTCTCTAGGGTCACATAGGAGGTGGCTGAGCTGCCTGTGACCTCTGCGACAGGCTCCAGCTGAGGGGCAGTGCTCCATGGAGTGCTTGTAAGAAGTTGTTGAAACATGCCAGTTATGACAATGGTGATGGTAGAGAATATAGTAATATATTATAGTTATTATGTGCTAGGTAATGTGCTATTTTATATGCATCATATCACTTAATTCCCCTCTCCCTTCCCTGTTCCCAACCCTAACAGCCTAACCTTTACCACCCCTACCTTACACATGAGAAACCTGAGACACAGAGAAATTTAATCATTTAATCATTTGCCTAAAAGGTAACTAGCAAATGTCAGTATGATTGAGATAGATGGGTGAGTGGATGGATGGAGAGATGGCTGGAAAGATAAATTAACAGTTAGCGCTAAGTCATGTATTAACTACCTGAAGGTAGAGATTAATCCAAGAAAATATGTGTCCCCCTCAAGCTACCAGTTCACACAGACAAAGTCATGCACAGCACCTCCATTTACACAGTCAAGGGCAAATTCACACTGATCAGGATGCAGAGATGCAGACAGACACACAGGTAGATAAGAACAGAAATCTTACAATGATACACAAATATAGCCAGTACAACCCAATCACACACAAACACTGATGCACTCAAAGTTAAGTCAGACACAAAGGATACAAGATGGACAGAAGACACAAGCATGCACCCACTCCAGCAGTTGCAAACTCTTGAAGATCAGGGCACGTGGACAGTGCGCAGATAATGGACAAGAGCTTTCCCTTGTCTCTGTCTCTGTCTGTTTCTCTCATACACACACCAGGTACATCCCTCAGTGGTTCAGCCTCGCTGAGATACGTGAAGAGGATGGTTTCTGTCCCTCCATGATGTCACATCAGATGGAAGAGATATCCAGGAGAGTTAGTCTGATCACAAGGCTCTTTAAAAACAGTGTTTTCTGGCTGGGCATGGTGGCTCATGCCTGTAAGCTTCAGCCTATGAAGTGGCTGGGGCTAGGGATCACGGTTC
Organism: Uropsilus gracilis; assembly: GCA_004024945.1. Classification (NCBI taxonomy): domain Eukaryota; kingdom Metazoa; phylum Chordata; class Mammalia; order Eulipotyphla; family Talpidae; genus Uropsilus; species Uropsilus gracilis. Next base: position 118,400 of record PVHY01001072.1, on the reverse strand, counting down.
GAGTCCCGCCTGGGGCCCTTAGTGATACCTAGTTCCAAAACAATAGCTGGGCGTGGTGGTGCACGCCTGGAATCCCAGCTACCTGGGAAGCTGAGACTCCGGATTGCTTGAGTTCAGGCAACGAGAGCCTGCGGTCCCACGGGCAAAAATAGCGAGACCTAGTCTCACCCCCCCCAAACACACAAAAAAACCCCCCAAACAAAAAAAACAGTGTTTTCTCCAGTTAGTAAAGCAGCAGGGAAGGTACCTGCAAAGGTTGAGAAAGGTCTCAATGTCCTGGAGCTGAGCTGAGCTGGGAAGGGTGGGGACCATGGTCAAGGCAAGATAGCTGTTTCTAAGAGGTCTGGGCCAACACAGCCGATGGCCATGTTGGAAATGAGCCTCGTCCTACAGCACCACCAACCTGGATGAACCTGGATTCATCCCCAGTCTCCCGAAAAGGCCAGGCTGACCGGTGTCTTAAGAGGCCCCAAGCAAAGAACCGTTTGTAACAGTGTGATCACCATAGAAAGGGGAGGTTCCAGGTTCTCTGCCCAATCTGCTGAAGGGTGGAGCTGAGTGACCAGCAGATGCTAGGGAGAGAAGACTTGGACAGAGAGATGTGGAGCTGGTCCATGGAGCAGAAAGATGTGGAGAGCCTGCTTCTCAACTGTGGACTTGCACCAGAGGCTTGCAGGACATGGCAGGAGACATGTGGAGCAAAGATGTGTAGAGACACTTGGGAGAGATGTGGGGGAGAGACCCATGGATATGCTGACAATGGCTGCCTTTATCTTGACTCGTACTTTGATTTTGCTCCTTTCCTTCTAGACTGGCCCAGCCTCTTCAACCCTTTTCCTATGGTTTCCCACCAGAAGGTGCCTTAGACTTGCAGTAGGCTGCTGGGCCTCAGTGGCCCAGCTTTGGGACAATCCTGTTTGGCTGGGTGTTTTCCACAAGGGGATGGGGAACTGGGTGTTTCATTGGGAAACTGTAACCCCTTCTCTCTCCATGCACACTAAACCCTATTAAAGTTCTTTCCTGTTAAAGGTCTTACAGACTAAGCATATGCTTGTCTTTATGCAGTGCATGGTAGAACCCATTTCAAGCATGCAGGTTGGGAGGCTCTGGGGGGTCCCCTCTGCCCACGCATAGCCTGAGTCTGCTCAGACTTCTGACCTGCAATACTACAAACTATCAAATGGGTGTTGTTTCCAAGTCTCTTCATTTTTGAAGCAGCAACAGCAAATGAAGCCACGAGTTGTCTCTCAGTCCTCATAGTTACACAAAATGGGGCTTTGCGGTCACTGACAGAGGAGGAAACAGGTCAGTCAGGCAAGGGGCTTTGCCTAGGATCCACAGGGGAATGCCTCAGAGGGGCTTAATCCCAGGGCTCCTGTCATCTAACAGAGTTGCTTCATATGGAGGGTTTGGGGGAGCTGGGAGCTATGAGAGGATATCCAGGGTCTGGCATTTGTTGGAGGGTGGGGGGCGGGGTGAAAACTTCCCATGGCCACTGTGCCCATCCCCAGAGCCCCCTCTGGTGGCTTATGTGGGAGTGTCTGTGTGAGTGTCTCAGGCTTGGTGCAGGGGTCTGAGGCTATCTGAGGTGCCAGCAGCTGTGTCTCTGGATATGTGTGGGTCCCCGGAGTGGCCTACGGTGACCCTGCTTGTCACTCTGAATGTGTCTGCAGGTCTTCGGATGTGATTCTGTATTTGTCATGGGTGTGTCTACCTGCGTGGGTCTCTGGGCATGGCCTGAAGGGGTTGGTGGCTGAATCTACATGTGAGTTTGTGGTGTCTCAGGGTGCGTGTGGATTGGTTCTACAAGTGTCTCTAGGCGAGTCTGGGTGAATCTGTCCGGGTGTGTAAATAACCCGAGGGTCTTGGTGGGAGGCTGAGAGCGGAGGGGCGTGTGCCAGTCGGTTTGGGTATGTCTCTTCCGAGTGTGTCTAGGGCCCTGGGTGAGGCCTGTCTTGGTCGGTGACTAAATGCCTAACTCGGGGTGAGTCTGAGGGCATGCGAACAGCGAGGGCCCGCACGCCCCGAACCCAGGCGCCCGCTTCTCCCTCTGGGCGCGCTCCCCGCCGGGGTGGGGGGCGGCGAGGCTGCGCGCCGCCTGCGCCCTCCCGGCTCCCACGCCCGGGCGCGTCTCCCCCTCCCCGGACAGCGCCGATTGGCTGCGGCGGCGGCTCCGAGCCCGCCCTGCGCGGCCGGCGGGGGGCGCCGCGGGCCAGAGCGCGCTGCGCCGCCGCCACCGCCGCCGCCGCCACCGCCGCCGCCACCGCCACCGCCGGGAGCCCCGCGCGCCGCCAGCTCCCGGCTCGTCAGCCCGCCCGCCCGCCGGCTCCGCCGCGCCCGCCAGCCCCGCCGCGGAGCCCCGGCCTGGCCCCGGGCAGCCGCCACCACGCCGCGCGCCGTACTCCGCGTCAAGAATGGGGCGGCCAAGCTGCCCAAGCCGCCCGCCGCCGCGGCCGCGGCCGAGGCGCCGGGCGCCGGCGCGGGCATGGAGCGCTCGCAGAGCCGCCTCAGCCTGTCCGCCTCCTTCGAGGCGCTCGCCATCTACTTCCCGTGCATGAACTCCTTCGACGACGAGGACGCGGGTAAGCGCGCGGCCCGCCCCCCCCCCCCGACCCTGGCGGGTGTCCGGGCGCCCCATCCCGAGGCCCCCTCTCCGACCAGGCGCGCCCTGCAAGGTGGCCACTCACCTCCCCACCCCCAGCCCGCTCGGCGCTGCGCCCTCAGGGTCTCAGTTCCCAGCCGCCGGGCCCCAGGGTCTACAAGATGCGATGCCTTCTGGCCTCCGGCCGCGCCCGAGGGACCCCGGGGTCATCTGCAGTCACCCCTTTCCCGCAGGTGGGCCCTTTGGGTCGCCTGGACCCAGCGCTCCCTCCTCACCTGCGCCTTCCAGATGCCCGCTGGCTTGTCCCTGGATCCCAGCTGCCACCCTCCCCGCGTCTCCTGTGTGTGCCCTCTCCGCCGCACCCCTGGAGCTCCGACGCGCCCCCCGCCATTGGAGGTGGCGCGCAGACCTTACCTCTCCATCTTTGTCTTGGCTGCACCCAGACCCTCGCCCTGCACCCAGGGCCGGGAGCACCCACATTTGCCTTGCCTCCCCTCCGGAGAGACGTGGGCCTCGGGACGCCCAACTCTTACCACACTGGGTAACCGCTGTGGAACCGAGCGCCGGCAGGGGTGATGGCCTTTCCTTCCCGCCCGCCCGGGAGGAAGGGAGGGAGGTGTAAGGTGGCACCAACTCCACTCCTTCGTCCTCGAGTGTGCCTCTGCCCTCGGGTGCCCCTGTCCCTGGAGTAACCCTTCTGGGTGGGATAACCCTGGTGGCCGGCACCACCACCTGCAGGCAGACCCAGCCAGAGCCTGGGGGGGAGGGGGTTAGGCAAACCTAATCTTTGGGGCCCTGGGAGGAGGTGGGGGGGTGGCATGAGGGCCCCTGGGCTCTGTCTGGGGCGAGGAGGAAATCCATCAACAGGTGGGGCACGGGCGGCTTGGGTGAGACTTCCCCAGGACGTGCCCTTGGGCAGTTCTAGCAGGGGTTCAGGCTTCTCTGCTGATTAGCTGTGACCTTGGGCAAGCTGCGAGTTAAGCCATCTCCACCGGGTTTCCCCATCTGTAAAATGGGACGCGGTGCCTTAGACACAAGAGTCTCTGTGGTGTGAAGAGGGAGTTCAAAGGGCTTTGTCAGCTGGAAATCTGAGTGTTTGGATTCAATGAGGGAGCAGAGGAGAGGGCATGTGTGACGAGGAGGAGCAACACGGTTTCAGAGATACTTTGGAGCACCTGATAAAGAAGCTGCGGGCTGCAACTCCTAACCCTGTCCAGCCAACCAATTAGCTCGGAGACCCTGAATGGGGCTGTTGGGAGCCTCTGTTGGTGAATCCATGGGGGGAGGGGGGGCAAGGCTGTGGGGTGTGTGTGTGTGTGTGTGGAGGGGTGTGTGTGTGTTGGGGGGGGTGAAGCTGGTAATGCAGAGCCATTGTTGGGACAATATAATGGAGACTCAAAGGCTTAACTGCCCCCTTGGAGCCGAGGAAGCTCGTGCTGTTACTCTGGTCAGAGCAAGGAGAGGCAGAGTGGGGGCTGCTGTCCGGCAGAGTGGCCTTGGCTGGAGTAACATCAGGAAGAGGAAGTCAGCTTCGCCTGGGGACCAGGGGAGGAGGCCCCACCAGCTTAGATGCCCCCACCCCACCCCCACTGGTGGTCAGGGCCTCTCTTGAAGCTCCACAGGCCACTTGGGGATGAAGAGCCAAGTTGGGAGGAGACGGTTTTGGGACCCCCCCCCCACCCTGTGACGTGGTATGAGGTGTTTCTCTAAAGTCAGACTCAAAGGTGGGGGCTCCTACCTTGGTTATGAATGCAGGTGTGCAAGCAGCTGCTCTGCTTTCCTTAACTCAGAACAGATCACATCATGAAATACTGGGGATTTTTCTAAAGGTCCACCCGAAGGGACCTCATTTCCCCAATGGGATTCTATATGTTTTTCTATTTCACTTAGCAGAGACCTGGAAATCATCTTGTCCAACCTCCTGTTGCCCCAGAGTGTGTGAATGTATGTGTGAGAGAGACTGAACCCTGTGTGTGTGTGTGTGTGTGTTTGTGGGTGTATGTGTGTAACCCAAGGTCACCCAGGAGGCAGGCACGGGCTTCCTGCTCTCTTTCCAGTCTAACCACTAGCCCTCTCTTTGGGAGAGGGTTCTTTCCCAAAGCTCCTTGTCTAGAAAATGGTTCCCGAGTGAGGGGGCCCCAGGGAGTCGCTGGCAGCCAGTTGGGTATCTGACCCTGGCTGTCTGCTCATTTTGAGGGGCTAGTTGAGTTTGGGTGGGGGAGGGAGAGAGCCAAGTTCATTTCCGGAAGACTAATGAGTGTCTGATGGAAATCGGAAGTCGGCGACGTTGTCTTGGTGCTTAATTTCTCTTATTCTTCTCAGTCATTAATTTTCTCCTAAAAAAAGCTGTTTGGGTTTGTTCTTTTAGAACAACAGCGCGTTGAGCTCCCTTTTCAAAGCAGCGGTGAATGCTCTCTCAGACCTGGACAGAGCTTGCCTTGCCCGGCAGGCAGGAGGGCAGTCCAAACCAGCTCCAGGCCACCCCCCTCCCCTCCCTCCACACCCCCAGGCCTGCTTTCCCGGTAGCTCCTTCTAAGCGTGCCCCCGACTCAGCTTCCTTAGTGCCCTCGACTGCTATCAAGTGCCTCTTTTTCATTAGCCAGACAGAGCCGGACCCATCTTCAGGGCTTACCTGCCACCCTTGAGCTGGTTTCCTGAGAAACCGTGTGAGGAAAAGGGTTCATTAGCCTTAAACTGGGCCACCGTGCTTGCCTCCCCTGGAGCCTCGGGTCTCTTGTGGGCAGGAAAACTGCCCTTTCCCCCACCCCTTTCCAAGGGTCTCTAGTGGGCAGGAAAGCTGCCCTTCACCCCACCCCTTTCCAACCACCCTGAGGCTCAGTCTGCAGGCCCGAGCACATCCCCAGACTCGCTCAAGGAGTAGCTTCCCTCCTGTCCACTGAACTCATTTCTCCTCTTGCTTGTGCCACTTTCCGCAGAGATGCTAGCACTCCACAGAGGCTTGCACTGGGGGGCATTTGGCATTGCTTCTGCTCTCTCTTCCTGGCTCCACCGGGCTGGCACCGAGTTTGCCATGGGGGAGGGGTGGGGCAGGCCAGCCACCTCAGTTTTCTTGTTGGTCTGAGTAAGAAAACAGTAGCGTGGACACATACTGTCACCATTTGAAAATGATTCCCTTTCTCCAGACATCCTCCTAGGCACCGACACAAGTCATCCACATTCTGTCTTCACAACAACCCTGTGCAGTTAACACCCTGTTTTCAGATGAGGAAACTGAGGCACCAGAGTAATCCAGTCAAGGTCACTCGGCCAAGAAGTGAGGGAGTTAGGGTTTGAACTTCAGCTCTGACTCAAGCACCTCTGCTTTCAGTTGTGTTGTTTGTGCTTGTGAAGAGCTTACCTGGCCCCAGGTAGACTCTGAATACCTGTGAGCTGTGATCGCTTTACCCAGGAGGACTTGTTCCTGAGCATAGCTGAATAAGAGATCTCTGGGCTTGGGGCGGAGACAGCCTTGAGACTCAAGATGTTGGGTTTGTCATTCTTATAGGCTAATTTTAGTGCATTGTTATAGCTATGGAGGCAGAGTGGCCCCGCCTTGTTGCAAGGAAGGGTTCAAGGTTTAAGGATGGGGGACTTGGGGACTTGCATGCTGGACAAGAGGTTGGGCAGCTTCCCTGCTCTTCCGTAATAGCTCATTTGCATTACTTCTGCGGTCCCAGCCTTGCCACTCTGCCTTGGGGCACAGCTGGCAAGAGGGGTGTCTCTGATTTTTAGCAAATGCCAAAGGGGGTTATTACATCAGAGCCTGGAATTGAGAATGGTGTTCCTGAGTCTGACCGAGTGCTTTTGGCGTCCAGTTCTCCCCCGCCCAGGAGAGGGGCGGAGAAGCTGGAGCAGCCAGCTCCCATTTGCCCATAGGATGCTTCGATCCAGCGCAAGGAGGAAGTTGCCATGGCAACACCGGCTGGCTACCCGGCCCTCTCCTAGCCGTTTGGGCCACATCTCTGGGCTGGAAAGTCCTTCTCGGCACCCTTTTCTTCCGCTCCAGCCAAATCTGGTGGTGGGGTGGCATGGTGGCTGGACTCCACCAACTAGGACAGAGCCCACTCCCCTTGTTTTGGACAGAAGGGAACTGGAGAGGCTTGTCTGGGTTGCCTCTCCTAGGTTGCTGGGTGGAGTTACCCATATCCTGCCAGATAGATTCTGCCAGGGGGAATCAGAATGCTGATTCTGTTACCACCCCCAGGCACCTGGAGTGGCCACACTGGCATTCTGCCTACCCCTTCCCCCCAATATTACTCAATTTGAATGGGTTTTCTTTCCCAGACAGATGCTAACTTTTGTCCTTGAGATATGACCTGAGCTTTTTCAGGGGAAAAAAATGTCCTACTGTCCCACCCCTTCCCCTTGCGGTGGTGGGAAGGGAATGCTTTGGCCCTAGAGGGGGGCTGGGCTGGGTGGCAAGGAGAATGGTGAGAGGCGAGGCCTTAAAATATCTTTTGGGATCTGGGGCTCTTGAGGACATGAGCTTGAGATTTTAACTCCCATCCTCTGTGCCAGCCACTTCCTTCTCTCTCTCCGACCCCTATGACCCCTAGTTTATCAGCAAGTGTTGTGGACCTACCTATGTTATCTTAATCACATTACCCCGTGAGCTGACTCTCAGAAGCATCCGCTGTGTGGGGGTTCATCTCTCCCCCTCATGTAGACCACTGGTCTCCAGACCTGCCTGGATGCTCTTGGAGCTTTTTCCATAAATTCTCTTGCCCTCACAGACCCCTCATCCCTCCCTCCCCTGAGACGCCAAACTCATGGCGCTGCTCCCTTGGTGCTTACAGCTGCCTGAGGCCCTCCTGGTTCTGTGTGATGCAAAGAGGAAGGCGAGTTCATCTGCTTGTCTCCCTTTGAGGGTGATGCTCTCCTGCCTCCTTGTTCCCCCTCCTCACCCCAGGCCAGAGGCCATGGCAGCTCCAGCTGAAGAGGCTATGAGGGTGGGTGGGCGGTAGAGGGGAACCGAAGCCGGAGTCCAGCTGCAACTGACCTTTCCTGGCAACGGGGTCCTTCTCTGACTTCGCCTCCCTGGCGTCTTCTCCTGTGGCCTCCATTACCCTCAATGGCATTGCTTTTAGGAGTGATTTCAGGAGGGAATGCCACCCTGAAGAATGTGCTAAAGGGGTGCAAACATCTCCCTCATTGGGGTCTGTACCCCCTCACCCCCAGTCTTGCAGGGCTGCAAGTCAATACACTGCTTTACTGTCAGAGCTCCAAGTCCGACCCCACCCCCCGGAATGACCACCCTGGAATTCCCACCCTTGCCCACCCGGTGCGCCCCATGGGGCTTGGATTTGGCTCCACTTTGACTCCAGGACCTGAGGCAAGTCCTGTCACCTTCCTCTGCCTCAGTTTCCTTATCTAGAAAAAGGAGGCTATTGTCTGAGCATCTCTCTGGATTATAAAAATAAATGACGGAGAGGCTTGCCTAGCTGTGCTCAGTGCTTGTGATGATCTCGTAGCAACCGGAGGGGGCGCCACTACTGCAGATGGACCCATACTGCACATGAGGAAAATCCCGGCAGCCTGGAACAGTTTAATGGTGTTCTTGGATTGCCCAGCCCAGCGGTCACTCAGACCCAGGTATCCTGGACCCCTGAGGCCACCTTCTACTTCTGAGCATGAAATGACACCCCAATGGGAAAAGGTAGCCCCAGCCCTGGGACTGTACTTGTGCCCTCAAAATCGGGGCGTGGGGACTGGTTTGGATTCTGATGCACCACTCCAGGTTCTGCACCCCACTTCAGCCTGGCCTGGCCTGCTCAGGTGCCTGCCCGGCCATCTGTTCCTGGAGGATCCTATCACGGGGCTGCCTGGCCTCCTTGAAGATTCGAGTTGTCTGCCCCGGCCCAGGGGGCTGAGCCATCACCTGCCTCTTCAGACTGATGTAGGCCAGTGCTGGATTATATTTAACGCTGCGCTATTTCCACTTGACAGCTCCGGAGTGCCAACCCCCCTCCCCTTTTCTCCTTCCTCCCCCCTCCCCTTCTGATTCACTCGGAAACTGACGAGGCTGATGTCAGCGCCTTATTCTTAGCCCCCGTAATTGTAACTGCATTTAGCAGTGCGCACTTCATTAACAGTTTCTGCAACGGGGGAGTGAGATGACTGCCTGGCTGGGCAGGGACGCTGCTGGAGGTGGGGAGGGGCAGCTGCCGCCGGGCCCGGCCAGCTGCCTCTTCTGGCTGGACCCACTGGGCCAGTTCCTGGCCTGACCTCTCAAGACTGGTGGCCTGGGAAGGACCCTTGGAAAGCAGCCACATTCCCTTCACTAGGCCGGGAGGGAAACTGAGGCCCAGCGAGGCAAAGTGGCTTGCCAGAGCCACAGATCAAGGATCCGACTCAGGTCTCTATCTCTTGGTTTTCTTCTTTGACATCCTCCATCTGACATTTAATTAGCCGCCTAGTGCCAGCGACCTAGGTGCCGGGGGTATGTTGGGGGACAAGGTGACACAGTTTCGCTCCCCTGGAGTTATGCTCTGCACTTGAAGCAATAGATAGTAAGCAATGAAGAAAGTCATTTCAGATTGTGTTAGTGGAGTAAAGTCAGGCAGGTGGATGGGGCAGGAGATAACCTTATGTAAGGTCATTGGAGAAGGTGCTCTGAGTTGGCAACATTCAAGTTGAAGTCGAGAAGACAAAGATCCAGCAAAGAATTTTTGTTTTTTTTTTTTTGTTTTTGTTTTTGTTTTTCCTTTCCTTTTCTTTCTTTCTTTCTTTTTTTGAGACTAGGTCTCGCTATGTTGCCCGGGGAACTGCAGACTCATGTTGCCTGGGGTACCATGGCCTCGGCCTTCCAGGTAGCTGGGATTATAGGAGTGCACCACCACACCCAGCTATATTTTGAGACTAGGTCTCGCTATGTTTCCCCGGGTGGGTCTTGAACCCGCAGGCTCAAGCAATTCCTAGTCTCGCCCTCCCTTTGTAGGCTGGGATTAAAGGTGTGCACCACCATACCTGGCCAAGCAAAGAATTTTGAATTATGAGGTGGCAGAGTTTATTATGAGGCACTGCAGCTGGTGCAAAGGCCCTGAGGTCTACATGAACTGGGATGTCTAGGGACAGAAAGCTGTGTGTGTGTGTGTGTGTGTGTGAGTGTGTGTGTGAGTGTGTCGGTTAGAGAGTGGGTGAGGAGAGACTGGGTCAAAAAAGCAAGCAGATGCAGTTCATTCTGGCCTCATCGACAATGTGAGGAAGTCCCTGGTGGGGAAACCGAGGTCCAGCATGGGAAGAGAAAAGCCCTTTGCTGAGTAGAGTCAGACAGAAGCCAAGAATTCGTGTCTCCCATATACCATGTCCTTTTGTCCCCGACTGCGCCATAAATGCATGACATGGCTTCCTTTCAGACCTGGCTCTTCTGCCCACCCAGCTCCTTCCTTGAGTCTCCCCTGACCCAGCCTGGATGCCTCCCAGGCTGGCACAGCTGCAGCTTCCATGGTGAGGCAGGAAGGACAAACCTTCGGAATCCAAAAGAGCTGACTCTCCACCCTGCCTGTGCCACTTCTCAGCTGTGTGATCTTGGCCATTGACTGTGATGGTCTTGGCTTTCTCATCAGTAAAATAGGGATTCATCATTGGAAGAGGCCATAGGGGTTATTGTGAGGAATGCAAGCTATCACAAGATGCTGCTCACCCCTGGACTTAAGGATTTAGGTTTCCTCAGTGGTGAGAACTGATGGGATAGTGCATTTAGTGCAGGGCACATAGTAGGTCCTCAGTTAGTAGCTGCCACTGTAATTGTCATGTTGCTCTGGAGTTTAGTGAGTCAGAATCAACTGGGGGTTTGTTCAATTGCAGATTGCTGGCATCCCCTCTCCTTCAGCCTGGAGCAGGACCTTCTGATAAGGTCCCAGGTGATGAATGCAGATACTGCTGGCTCGTAGGGGCTCTACCTTAAGAGCCTCTGACTTCGAGAAGAAAGCTGGAGAGCTATGAAGGTGGTTCTGGGCTTGGGCTGGCTTCTTGACTGCCTGTCTGAGAGGCTGTGACATTGGGTGCCAAATACAAAATCTGGATACAGTCTTCAGGGTTCCCACTTCCATCACCGGAAGTTGGTGTCTGGTCAAAAGAGCCTTAGCTGCTGCACTGCTTGGCACCTGTATAATGAACAGGACCCATTGGCCCTTCTGGAAGCCTCTGCACAGGTGATAAGTGAATGGACACGAATGACACCTCAGGCTAGTGGACCCTGCTGGGTGGGACAGTTCTGAGAGCAGAGGGGCTGGGGTCTAGCACCTTTCCCAGAGGGAAAGGAACATCACTCCTTTCCTGCACTGGGAGAGGCAGGCCTTGTGCTAGAGTCAGGGGTTCATCTGAGGACAAACCTCCGCTGGAAATGAGGAAGTCAAAGGAATCATCATGGTAAAGGGGCAAGTTGCTGTGAAAGGCTACCGAAGGAGTTGACCCAGCGGTTTATTTGGACTCTCCCAGGAAAGATTGTTCTCTAGGGAAGACTGAGCTCTAGATTGAGACAGACGGACCAACTGGATGATGGGATGAGATTCCCATCCAGTCCGGGACTTGGAATCTGAAGACGAAGGTGGTTCTAAGTTGTCTCCAGGCAGGATTTGTCCTCAACTGAAATAGTCTCCAAGAGGGGCTGTGTGTGTGTGTGTGTGTGAGAGAGAGAGAGAGAGCGAGAGAGAGCGAGCGAGAGCGGGGCAAGGCCTGGAAGCCCAGAAACCTGGACTTGAGTCCCTGCCACCTGCAGACTGTGCCTCTTGACTTGACACTTGACTGTCTAGGGCCTCAGCTGGGCACTTTGCAGAATGAGCAGGTGAGCATCTACCTGTGTGGATCAGAGACAGCAAGACGCAGTGCATGTCGCACAGGAGACACAGAGACACAGGTGCTGGCTCCCTGCAGGCTTGCCACTGGCAATGGGCAGACGGGATGCATCCTGACTCTGGTCCGGGCAGCCGGTTCCCCTGGGTGCCCAGCGAGCCCGGAGGGCCGCTGTACTGGGAGAAGAGGGGCAGGTGCATCTCAGCACCTGCCGCAGCCTTTGGTCTTCCTGGACCTGGGAGTCCCCATCTGCAGAGCGAAGGCCTGGTGGGCTCGGCTGAGATAGAGCCACCGATTCGGCCCCCATCTCCTCCCTAGGGTGAGGGTGCCTCCTTCACTCTGCTGTGTCCCGTCATGTTTCACCTCCGGAGTGCCCCTCTCGCCGGAGCTTCTCCCTTGCTGATGCTGGCTGATTTTGTTCCTAAATAATTTCTAAGAGCACTATTTGACTTAGGTAATATATGTGGGTGGTATGACTCTTTAAAAGCACAAACAATATCTAATGCCTAGTGCCCCAACCACTCCTCTGTCTTCTAGCGCTCCTGTCTCCGTCCCAGGCAGGTGGCTCTGGTCCCAGCTCCCGAAAACCTGGATGCTGCTGTTGCTGATGACAGCGTGATACAAAAGGCAGACAGTGCCAGGGACACTGCTCCCTCTGACCTCAGTTACCAGTTCCATTCCCACAAAAGCCATGGTCATGGTCTTCTAGGCCACAACTTTTTATTTCTCAGCTATCAAATTCCTTCTGAGCACTTATGGTGGTGCTCAGCCCCATGCCAGACCTGTGAGCTTTTGAGAGTAGGGTGACTGCCCTGGCAGAGAGCATGGAGGTGGCGACTAGAACTCTGAAGCCACCACCTGGGTTTGCTTCCTGGCTTTGTTGCTTTTTTTAGCTGTGTGACCTTGAGCAAGTTGCTTAACCTCTCTGAGCCTCATTTCTTCTGCAACTGAAAATTTGTCTGACAGTAGCTCCTCCCTGCCTTGCAGGTGCCCTGAGGATTAAATGTGTATATGTCAGTAAGTGCTATGTGAGAGGGTGAGAGTATCGGTCACTATTTTAGAGTCTTTCAGCTGACACCTCTTCCAGGTCACCTACTCACTCTCTGTGGAGGGCCAGAGAGGGATTGCTGTTGGTCCAGAGCTTCTCAGCAAGTCTGGCAAAGCCAGGAGTGGAACTGTTTCTGGACTGCCCACCCCAGGCCTCTTCTTCTCCCCCAGAGTGACCCAAGTGACACACTGGTCCTCTCAGCACCTGGGACGCCACCGTCACCTCGTGTTTCCAGCATGCTCTGTCCCTGGGAACTGCTGCCTGGAGTCGCCCTGGGCGTGGGTGGGTGGATGTGTCACTAATTGGGGCCTGTACTGGAAATTAATTAGTTCCTCAGTAAATGTCTTGCAAAACATCTCTGTCTGCTCCTCGGCTTTGGCTCTACACCAGGACTGGACCCGAGGCCTGGGGGCCCCATCAGGCAAAGCTCACTGCTTCAAAGCCAGCTGGTCCCGGGAAGCGGCCCCTTGCGCTCAGCTTCTGTTGGGTGTGCTGAGTCCCCCAGAGGAACTGCAGACCAGGGAGCTTGACTCTGTGGGGAGTCAGGTGGGTGCCCCCCAAGCCTTCAGGTTGAAAGGAAGGTAGAAGATGAAAGAACTTCCCCTTCCTACCCCAGTTCTCGCCACCTCTCAGGTGCAGCTGATTGTCTGTCCCCAGGTGAGGTCTGTGTGTCTGTGAGCAGGCGAGAAGGCTGGTAGCTTGGGCGGGAAAAGCAGCAGCCACATTTGGGTGGGCATCCGGCATTCCCTGCGGCCAGCTCAGCTCTGGAGAGGGTTGTTACTAGGTCTTCTGAGGCAGCTGGAACTGGGAAATAGCTACGGGCGATTTGCAAATGCGGCTGAGGCTGTGATCTAATAAAACTTAATTGAAAAATAGGCTGCAAACTGGATGTGGCTCCAGGTCTGTAGCTTGCGGTTGCTGGAGTAGAACAATGCACCTGAGCTATCTCACCCCAGTGGGGGCACTGGTTGGGGTAGTTATACCCCAAGCCCATCAGTCATTGGTCAAGGGCCATGGTGGGGGGCTTGGAGTCTGTCCGGCAGGCTGCTGGAGGTACCCTCAGGCCAGTGGTGGCTGAAATGGTAAAGATAGAGGATGTGGGGCGGGTGCCACAGTGTGGCTCAGGGACACGGATCTATCCTGGGGTGGTAGGAGGAAAGGAAAGCGGGTCTAGGGCAGGACCTGATGGTGACCTTCACAGTCCAGCCTATCCAGCCACTTGTTATTTCCAGGCAGAGGTCTGCTCTGCCATTCTCGTTCATGGTTTCTGCCTCCAGGCCCCTCCTGGATGTCCTCTGCTCCCCCTTTCAGGGCTCTAATGCCATCTCCTCCAGGATGCACACCACCTCCCTTCACTCTGGTGCAGCTGGTCACTTGTCCGGTGTCCATATGTGTTCTCTCCTCTCTCTCCAGCAGTCTGGTCTCTGTCCCTTTTCTGCAGCCCACTGTGAGGCCCTCCTGGCCAGGAGCTACGTGATCCATCTGCATCCCACCTGCAGGTGCTTTCAGAAGGCGGAACTGAACCTGAACTCCTCCCTCCCTTCCTCCCTGTCCTGTCCTTTCTTCGGTAGTTGCTTGAACAGTCCCTGTTCTAGGTGCTGGGCATGCAAGAAATCCCAGCCTTTGCCCTCAGGGATCTCACCATCTTGTGGTGGTGGCAGGGTGGGGCAGTACTTACCCCAAGGCACAGCTAAGACTTGGCTGTGAGATGAATGGGTCAGAAAGCTGTGGTATATGTACACAATGGAATATTATACACCAACCAAAAAGGGACACTTAATGTCATTCATGGCAACATGGATGGAACTAGAAGGAATAATGTTAGCAGAAATAAGCCAGAAAGAAAAAGAGAAATACTGGATGGTCTCACTTATTTGAGGGATAAAGGGAAAATAAACAAACGGACAAGATAAATTTAAAGCTAACTTTTAGCAGATTGAAGCATAGAGCATGAGAGGGGGAGGGGGGAAATTGGGGGTGGAAGGGGCACAAAAGATTAAGATGATGGTTCACAGGTGGTAAGGTGGTGGGAGAACCCCGATATAGATAACGATAAAAAAATAAAATAGTGATCATTAAAAAAGGAAGGGGAGAAACAACTTTCTTTTTCTCAAATAAACTCTTGGTCCCCAAGAGAAGAAACTGCCTAATGTGCTACGTATCAGCCACTTGACAGAGACATTTTGTTATGTATGGAAATTAATGTTCTTTTTCCCTTACATTAAAAACTGCCCCCTTCCAAGCCCAAATACGAATATGTCTGAGAAATAAAACCATTTGAATCTTCTAATGACAATAAAAAAAAAAAAGACTTTGCTGTGCTGTGTGGGGTGCTGGAGAGGCTGCACCCAGGAGAACTCACCTGCCCAGGTGGGGCAGGGGGCACTGAAGTTGAAACCAGAGAGTTGAGTGGAGTTATGTGAGGGCAGGGAGTGGACTTAGGTCCTGTGAGCTGGGACTTAGGAGTTAGTCATGAGGGAACGTGGTTGGGTCCTGCATTTGGTGTGTGGCTGTGGCCCCTCCCCTCCTCTCGTAGTCACTGCCCCTGCAGGGGGAGGAGGGGATTTACCCTTAATGCATCTTTTACCCATAATGCATCTCTATGCCAGGGTGATGGGTAGTTTTTGCTTTCTAGTTTGTGAGGGCTTCTGTCTTGTCCATATTTCCTCCAATAGCTGTGTCAAGGCAAAAACTGAGTGAGGGCTTTGATGTCTTGCCCTGGGGCTGTGTGGTCTTAGCCTCATGATTTAATCGCTCAGAGCTTTCCTGCTTCTCACCTTATAAAGTGGAATGATGGTGATTAGCACATGTTCTGATGCTTCACGTTCCATGAACCCACCTGAGCCCCCAGCTGAGCTGGGAGTTAGGTGGTCTCACTCTTCCTGCTGGTAGATGAGGAAACTGGCACAGAGAGGCTTAGTACAGTGCCCAGGGTGGCACAGTTGGTCAGGATTTGAGGTAGGATTTCAGTCCAGCTTTCTGCCTTTGGGGTCTGAGCGTCAGCTGCGCTTGGCTCTACTCCCTAACCCCCAGGTTAAGGTTGAGCGTTCATGAGAGGAGCCCTTTGTGTAGTGTGTGATACGCAGCCAGACCTCAATAAACAGTGCTTTTCTGTCACTTGCAGTAATGCAAAGGGCCTGTGGTAGGGAAATGACATGGCATTTGAAAAGTCCAGGGAAAGGAGCAGAACTGGGTTGTATTGGGTCTTTAAGGCCAGGAATCCTGCACTTGAGCTGAAGGACAGGTGAGTGCTTTGGGTTTGTAGTAGGAACATGACAGACACAGAGGAGGTGGTTACAAAGACCCCCTGCTGCAGCCAGAAAGAATGGGGCCTAGAGGTTCAGGAGTGACTTTCTTTACTTGCAGTGACGCTCTTCAGATGTGGGGGGCCCTTCCAACACTAACTCCTAGGACCATGGCACTACTGGTCCTCTGGTGTTGGGGCCGCTGCATGGGTGGGGGTGCAAGACATGCCTAAGTCAGGAGTGTATCACCAGGCTGGTCTGCTGATGCTGGGAGGCTGGGAAGTGCCAGTTTGAAGGCAGGAACAAATTACTCTCCTGGAGACGAGGCCGAGCCAATTCCTGCCGTGTTGCATTATTAAATTTGTAATCTTCATTCTAATACTCTCCAGCAGTGAATAAGAACCAAATTTAAAATGCCGGCTTTACATTTCTGGAATGAAGCTCTTTGTTAAGAGCTCCTGAAACCCATAATTTTTCTCCAGAGGTGAATGTCTACATCTTAAAAAAATTAAAACAAAAACATAAAGGAAAACCACGCTCAGTTACGGGCATGTGGAGGGGTGTCTCTGACCTCACCCTTGACCCGGGGCTGGGGGTGGCGTCTAGATGTGTCCCCAACCCAGAAGGGCTCCGAGTAGGGCAGACACTCTGGGCACTAAGTCGGGGTGTCCCTGGGGAAGCAAGGTGAGAGCAGTTTGTGCCCACTTCACCGTGACTGACCTGTTGATCTGGTGGAGGGTTAGGTGAATGTGGGGCCTCAGTCCCCAGAGAACGCGTCCAGGACAGGGAAGGCTTCTCAGTGGATGGGTGCATGGTGGGCCCAATAGCTGCAGCGTTACTGC
This sequence comes from Uropsilus gracilis, assembly GCA_004024945.1. Taxonomy (NCBI): domain Eukaryota; kingdom Metazoa; phylum Chordata; class Mammalia; order Eulipotyphla; family Talpidae; genus Uropsilus; species Uropsilus gracilis. The sequence continues at coordinate 101,870 of PVHY01001072.1, read as the reverse complement.
CTCCACCTGGGAGGAGGTGCCCCCAGCTGGGGCCACAGCATTCCTGAGTGCTCCTCATGGAGTGAGGAAGGGGTGCAGGGAACCCCATTTTCTAAGCCAGGTTCCGAGTGTGTGGATCTGGGGCTCCTCTATCCGGTGCCCCTGAGTCAGCTGGGGGGGTCTACTCAGACCCTTCCCAGTGGCTCCGAAGTGGCTGCTTATGGGGATGAGCACAGAACAGTGAGCCCCTCGGGGTGGGGGTGTGGATGGGCCGGGGGAAAGGGCGGCTGTTGCTGAGGCTGAGCCTTTTCAGCAGTGGAGTGCTGAGGATTCTAAATTTGAACCTGTCCTGGCCCTCAAGGTCATTATGAAGGCGTATTTGTCAGAGTGGAAGGAGAGAGCATATTTTATTTAATAGCCTGATTTATAACTTTCACATATTTAGAATACATATGAGGGCCTCTATAATCCTCTTGCCCGTGGCCCCACAATCTCGTGGGGGGGGGTGATGCTGAGTTTTTTCATCATCCTTTGAACTGAGAGTCAGAGCACGTCCTGGGCCCTGGTGGGCATCCCGACCCCCGTGCCGCTCAGAGAGACGCTCTTCTCCCTGTGATTGAATTTAAAATGGTGCCTCCCAGAGAAGGGTGAGCTAGGAAAAGGCCCCCCTTTCCCACCAACAGAGTGGGTGGCCTGGCAAGTAGAAACAGACTGTTGCTGCCCAGTGCCCACACCTCCATGGGGCAACTTGCCCAGTAGTTCACTAAATCTTAGAGGAGCCGCGGCCACGGCTGGAAGAGACAGCGCTGGCCCTCTGGCTGCCTGAGATGCACGGGGGGTCATTTCACAGTTTTACTTGGCATCCTCGTCCCATGACTTTGCCTGGCTCCAATTGAAACATCAGAAAATGAAGTGGGTACAGTGGTCATACCCACTATAGAGATGAGGAAACTGAGGCTCAGAGATGCTAGACTTGGCTCTAGCCTGGTGCAGTTCAGTGATAAGGCCTAGGTCTGCTGGTCACACCACCACCCTGCGTGGCCTTTCTCATCTTTACAAGCATTCATTGTGAACCGTCCAGTGTGAGTGTGCTGGGCTCTGAAAGCTGGTGTGGGACAGGGTTGTCCTCAGCCAAGGAAGAAAGGCAAGCATTTCCTAGAACTGGGTGACCCCACTGAGGATGCTGAGTTCAGTCTTGAAGGGTGGGAAGCTGTCTACCCATTCAGACCAGGGGGATGGCGTCCCAGGTCACTGGGGGGTCTGGATAGCGCCCCAGGTCACTGGGGCTTGCAAGGAGGGGCATTCGGAAATGAGTGCCGGGAGGAGGTCAGGCCAGAAAAGAGGGGAGCCACTTGGGAGAGACCTTAGTGTCTGTCCAGGACCCCCAGACCCAGCCTTCTTGAGGCCCAGACTGTGTGATCATTTCAGGCTCCTTGTCCCTGTGGAGACAAGTACCCACCCCTGCACCCCACTTTGTAGAGTCAGATCGAGACGGGAAGGGTCATTGGGTGCATCTTTAGCCAGAGCTCCTGCATGTGAGTTGAGAGTTGCCTTTATTTAACAATATGGAACGTTCACAAGTTAGAAACACTTGTGCGGAAATGATGGTGGTGCCGATGCACACATGTTCTGTTCCCGATGCCATGTGAGCCTGTCCTGGCTATCCCTGGTCCGGCCTGCACAGTAACCCCACGGGAGGACCAGGAACTCTCCCCATTTCACAGATGAGGAAATGGAGGTGCTCCTTCCCCCCACCAAGGCCACACAGTGGCAGGGCCAGTCCTGTGATCATCAAACCCATCTGCTCTGTCTGCCTACAGTGGGGAGTGTGGGAACATGTAGAGAAAATTCATGGAAAGAAAAGTGACCCCCAGTTCTGCCATCCAGAAGGAGCAGGTTTAACCCGTTGGGGTGATTTCTCACTACGCATGTGTATGCGTGCATGTGTGTGCACGTGTTTAAACCAACACGGCGATGCTGTTGTGTGACCTGAAGCCACTATTTAGAAATCACCTTAAAAGGCCCTTCACAGGCTGGGCTCCACGGGATGCTGGCCGCTGAGGCCAGGCCTGGAAGTGGCTGCGACACGGCATGGACCACAGGCTGGCCGAGGCAGCTCGCCCCAGCGGCGCGATTCATTTCATCCCTGCTCTCTGCTCTTGTTTCTGCAAAAATGTAATAAATAGATTTTAAAATGGACAAACCTACCCAGTATTTCATTCTGTCCCTGGGCCCACATTTAAATGCAAGAAGCAGAAGGCTTGTGATCTATAAATAGCCCAGGCCGCTTCTGAACAGCGGCCCGGAGAATTTGTAGGTTCAGTTTCCTCCCAACCTGGTGACCTGGATTACTTCCTTCCTGCCGCGGCTCCTCTTGCCGCAGCTTTGCCCAGCCTCTTCGGGCGCGGCAGTCCCTCTCTCTGATGTTGAGTGAATGCTGACCATGGACCTGGAGCTGGGCACAGAGTTTGCGTGAGCCACCATCCTGTCACTGCATGGGACCTGGTGGTGGGACATAGTGGAAGCCTGGGGGGAAGTCAGGGAAGACTTCCTGGAAGAGGAGGAAGCTGGAATTATTAAAGAGGAGAAGGGGTGCCTAGGCAGGAGAAGGGGCCAATGGGAGCAGGGTGTAATGCTGGGCACAGAGCAAGCCTTTGCTATGTTTAAGCAGCTTTTGTGCTCTGGAGAGCATATCCAGACCCAGTGACCCTGAAGAGGGAGGATGCTTGTACCTCACGTGTCCAGGCATCCTCAGCCTCTCCTGCTTTCGAGCGCCCATCCAGATGAATCAATTAGAAATCTCAGGTGGAAAGCTGCAAAGCTCTGTCTCCCCAGGCTCTCTGGGTAATTCTGGTGTTCAGCCATATCTGTGATGCTGATCCAGCCTCTCATTGGGGACCAGCCTGAATCCCCAGCCTCCCCAGTGGACCAGCTCAGGGCGGTCCCTGCTATCAGCAACTCGTTGCACAAAACCCTTCTTCCCTTGTGCCCAGAGTCACCTTCATCTGTAACCCTCAGACTGAAAATCAGCTTACACGGTCCTCAGTCATCTTCAACGTGGTAACACCGTGGGCTGAGAGGCAAGAAACCAGGTTCTGGCCCAGTGCTGGCCCACACACCTCTCCTGCCCCGAAGGACATGCTCTGTGCTGGCCACTCACACGTGTGACCTCAGCACTGAGGTGTGGCCAGTGCGACAGAGGAACGCGGCCCTTGGTTATAGAAAGTTTGTCTTCATTGGCGTGAGTGCTGTGGCAGGCGTCCACTTGAGGACCGGGTGTCCGTATCCATTGCTACGTGAGCACCACAGCAAGTGCCTTAACCTCTGTCCCCTTGCGCAGATGCAAAACAATCTCGGGTGGTTAAATGGTCCCATGGGTCCTGGGCTGCTGTGCTGGCCACACAGCCCCGGGCTGGCCTGTAAGCCCCACCGCAGTTTCTCATCCTCTCGGGGGGCAGAGGGGTGTGGTCAGAGCACAGAAAGGAGGTGGTGGGAGACAGAGTCCAGCTGTGTGGCAAGTCACTTAGCCTCTCTGTGCCTCAGTTTCCTCATTTGTAAATGAGGCGTCTTCACAGTTAAGCTGAGGTGCTGTGGGTCTGCAGCGCCTCGCTCCCAGTAGCTTCTGACAAGTCGTAGTTTCAGCTGATCTGACTCGCCCAGTTCCCCTCCTGTCTTTGTGGACCATTCCTATGCCGCAAGTGTTTATGAAGTGTTCACTTTCAGGGCTGGTGGTCATAACCTTGACTCTTGAAATTATGGACAAGTCATATCCTTGTGCATCTGGAACATTTTTTTTTTTTTGAGAAAATGAATTTTCTTTTTTGGAGAAAAACAGCTCTTGGATTTTATTTATTTATTTGTTTATTTATTTATTTAGAGACTAGGTCTTGCTATGTTGTCCAGGGAACCACAGACTCATATTGCCCGGGGTACCATGGACTCAAGCGACCCCCAGCCTCAGCTTCCCAGGTAGCTGGGATTACAGGTGCGCACTACCATGCCCAGCTATTTTTTGAGAATAGGTCTCGCTATGTTGCCCTGGGTGGGTCTCGACCCCACAGACTCAAGCAATTCCTAGTCTTGGCCTCCCTTCCTGGGCTGGGACTAAAGCGCGCACCACTGTACCCAGCCTAACTCTCGGATTTTTTTTTTTTTTTTGAGACTAGGTCTCATTATTTTTGCCTGTGGAACCCCAGGCTCTCGTTGCCCAGGGTACCACGGACTCAAGCAATTCCCAGCCTCAGCTTCCCAGGTAGCTGGGATTACAGGTGTGCACCACCACGCCCAGCTATTTTTTTTGGAACTAGGTCTCGCTATGGGCCCCAGGCGGGACTCGAACCATGATCCCTAGCCCCGGCTACTTCATAGGCTGAAGTTTACAGGCACAAGCCACCATGCCCGGCCTCACTCTTGGATTCTTAAAGGAGAATAAAAAGACTTAGAAACTCTGGGAGGAGAAGAAGCTGGCCCTCATGGTACATGTGCAGGTGGGCAGCTGACTTAGCCCCAGATGGCTAGTGTGCCCGGCCTGCTCTGCCACCTCTATGCTGCATCAGTCTGTAAAATGGGGATCACTTAGGATGATCCCATGGATTGTGGTGGGGGTTAAAGAAATGAATCCATCAGGTTGTGTGGCAGTGGTCAGCACCCAATGAGTGCTGGCTGATTTCGTCATCGTCGTCATCATTGTCATTGTCATCGACTATCTTCATCCTCATCACTGTTGTGCCACCACTGTGAGCCAGGTTCTGGGCAGGGTGTGTGTCTCCTAGTGTCTGTCCTTCCTCCTCAGCCCCCTCATCTCAGGTATCATCTCCTTGGTGCCTCCTTGCCCAACCGCTCCAGCCATCCAGTCTTCTTGTTCGCTGCACATACACTTAACTCCGGTGGGGTCTGCGTGTTTACGTTGGGGTGTGTTGTGTTGCGCTTTAGAGATGAGGCTTTTGTTGAGAAGGAAGCTGTGGCCCTGACAGCAGGGCTGGATGCCAGCCTGATGGCAGTGAAGGAGCGAGGTCTCTGAGCAATGCCCAGGTGCCCTTTGGGGGTGCTGCCTTCCGGAGCTGATGTCCCCTGCTATCCCATGGGCCTCCTTGGGTTTTCCCACGCTGCTCAGGGTCCCCCTCCACCTGGGATCGCTGTCATCTACCCCAGGCTGAGGTGGCACTGTGGAAGCTTGGGGGGAAATAGTCTCCGTGCATCTCTACGTGGGGACCCTTCACACAGCATGTCCTTTGCTATTCTTTATGCCCTTTGGGTCTCTCATAGTGCATCGATGAGCTCATTGTGCATCTCCTTTACTGTTCTGTCTACAGTGGGGCCTGCAGCCTTCCACACACCATCTCCTTGCTTCCTGTTTCTATGTGTTTGCATGGCTCACATGTGCTTGCGGACAGTTGGTTGCTCATATTTTGTTCTGCCCGGTGCTGCAAACATAGCTGGCATGTGGGAGGTGCTTGAAGGATCATTCGGTGAATGAATGAATGGAAGAATGAATGAATGATTCTCATTTAGTCTGAGATCAGATTCTCATTTAGTCTGAGATCAGCTCCTTTGGAATCCTCAAGCTCTGGAAGCTGTGTCCTCCATAATATTCCCTATCAGCCACAGTGTTCCCTGAGCAAACCCCCCCCCCCATGCCAGGTTACGACTGGGGTCTTGGAGCTGGAAAGCTGGGAACTCATGGCATAGCAGTGACCACAGTCTGACTGAGACCACAGACAGCCCTGCCCTCCTGCTTGTGGTCTGTCTCCCACCTGGACTGGGAGGACTCCACCTGCCTTGCCCTCAGCATGGGCTCCAGACTGGCATGGGTTTCTGGGCTGGCACATGAGTGGACAGATACAGGGCATCGGTGGCAGCTCGGGTCTGTGCTTGTCCCATGGAGGCAGAGATGGGGGGGAGCTCAGATGACAGGTGAGGCACCTCCTCTGGTCTCTGGGCCTTGACTCACTCGGGCAGTATGGGGCACTTGAGATGGGGGGGTTGACTTCCTCTCTCTCAAGAGGCGGGTAGCCTGCCACAGCCCTTCTATATTTCAGCCTCTGCCTGAGTCTCTGTCCTTGGAGCTAAAAATAGCCAAGGATTGGAGCGCAAGGACATGCTGTCCTCTGCTATGAGTGGGGATCTGCTGCCTCCTCTCATGGGGGGCTGTGGGGTGGCAGGTCTGAGATGCTGGCAGCGGCAAGGATGAGCCCTTTCTGCCCCCTTGCGGACACGCACAGGCGTCTCTCTCCCAGTCTGGGGGTGACTCTAAATGAACTGTGGAATGTCACCGATGGAATGTCCCAATCACCGAAGCATGTCCACACCTGGCAAGGAGCCCACGGCCCTCTACGCCTTGGATCTTGGCAGACTCTGTCCATCAGTCACAACACCCTTTCCTGGGACCACGGCAGGTGTCGCACATCCATCATGGCACTCTTTCCTGCCAAGCTCAGACATAATCTAAGAATTCTTACCATTTTATTTTAGGCAACAGCTTCCAGAATTGGTAGAAGAAAATGGAGAACACCATTTATCTTCATCATCTAGTCCGCTCTCCTTGTGGTGGGGCAGCTGAAGACCAGAGAGGGGAAGACATTTGTCAGATGTCACACAGGAAGTCCCCAAGGAGTGTGGCACTGGCCCCAGAAATCCTAACTCTGTGGGAGGCTTTTTATCCTTTCTCTTTCCCCCACAGCATCCTCTTTTTCCATGAGAACTAAAATTTACCCAAAAGGAAGGTTTTCAGCCTGTGTTGGACTGCAAGCACCAAACACGTATGTGATGTGTCGTGTGTGTGTGCATTGTGCATTGTGTAGGTGTGTGCTGGCAGGTACTTTTCGAAGGAAAGCACAGCTTCATGGGCCTCTCAAGAGACTCCTTGCACAATCATGAAAGGGAAGAGATCAGTTTTCTACTTGCTCCACATGGAGCCACAGACCAACAGCACTGACCTTACCTGGAGTTGTTGCAAATGAATTATGATCTGCATTTGACCAGAATCCCTGAGCGATTCCTTGGCACATGAAAGATTGTGAATGGTGCAATCTTTGGTCTCCTGCAAGGGTATGGAACCCTGCTGAGAGCCAGGCATCTTTGCAAGTCTCACAGACCTGGTCCTGTCTTCCTTTGAGGGGGTGGGGGGGGAGAAACTGAGGCTCCTTAGTGTGGAACCCAGCATCATGCAGCTTTCCTCAGGCCAATTCAAGTGCAGTATTATTTAAACTGTTTGAAGATAAAGGTGGAACTCTTGTCCAAGGAGTTTGAGACCCTGGCATGCAGTAAGCAGGGAGGAGAGGGAGGTTTGCCTGGGAAACCAGAGTAGGTGCCCTCCTGCAGAGTGTGAGGAGGGTCTGTGGAGCTGAAGCACTTGTGGGCTTTGTTTTTCCTGATCCTACGGACTCAAGTGATCCCCAGCCTCAGCCTCCCAGGTAGCTGGGATTACAGGTGCCCGCCACTGTGCCCGACAGCTTTTTTGAGACCAGGTCTCACTATGTTGCCAGGGTAGTCCCAATCCCATGGACTCAAGCGATCCTCAGCCTACCTCCCAGGTTGCTGGGATTACAGGTGCCCACCACCATGCCCGGCTGCTATTTTGAGACCAGGTCTCACTATGTTGCTCAGGGTAATCTCGAACCCGCGAACTCAAGTGGTCCCTGGCCTCTTGCCGCCCAGCACTTGGATTACAGGTGCACTCCACCACATCTGACACTTACGGGCTTTGAAATAGATAGGCGGGATCTCCAGAGCATGTGCTGCTGGTGCTGAGAACAGCTTGGCTAAGGTGTGGTGCTGCAATGAGTGCTGAAGCCAGGTGGTTCCAACTCATTCTAGCTCGTTCCAGCTGGCCTCATTCTGACCCCGGCCAGTTGCTCTGGATCTAGTAAGCCCTGAAGGAAGCTGACCATGTGTGGATCGGGGAAGGCAGCAGTAGGGAGCCTGAGGCACTGACAGGCTTCCCCATGGGACTGGGGTTAAGGCATTCCACCCCTTGTCCCCATGTGCCCACTGCATGCTTCCATGGAGTGAGAGATACAAGAGCTCCTTTGTGGAGTTACAAGTGCATTTGAGTGTCTGTGGTCCAGACTACCCCGCGTAGGCCTTGTCTGCAGCAAGCTTCACATGCTGGCCTCTTGCTCGGCTAGCCACCTGCTGCTCCTGGCAGAGGTCAGCCTAGCCCCCTACTCAACTGACCTCTCCTAACCATCTGGAGTGTTAAGGAGCCCCAGTGTAGAATGGGGTTAAGAGCAGAGCCTGGGAGATGAACTGGAGATGTGGGTATAGAAATCTGTCTCTATAGAAACAGGTTTCATTGAGATGTAATGATTCATTTACAATCCACCTGTTAAAATGTACAGTTCAGGGGAACTAATATATTCAGTCATGCGGTCATTGGCACAATCAATTGTAGAACTATTTTCTCACCCTAAAAAGAAATCCTATACCCACTAGCAGTTGTTCTCCAGCGCCCTCTTCCCAGGCCCTGGCAGCCACGAATGTGCCTTCAATCTCTATGAATTTGCCAGTTCTGGGTATTTCCCACAAAGGGAGTTGCAGCGTGTGTGGTCTTTGGTGACTAGAGTCTTTCATTTTGGTGTTTTGAAAGCTCATGTGTGTTTCTGCATTCATGGGTCCTTAATTCCCTTTGATGAGTGTGATATAATAACTTAATACAATCTTACCAATATGAACATATTAATTATATGATAGCACGGTAATATACAGCATGTTGAGAATGATATCATTATCATTAGCTATAGAGATAGCAATTACTAATTACCCCTCAACCATCTATAATATTACGGAATACATATTATCATTATAATCATTCCAACCAGTCTGCAGATATGTTACATTTTGTTCATCAGTTAGCTGGGGAACTAGCTTTCTCAGTTAGTTGTTTCTACCTTGGATTATGTCAATATCACCATGTTCAGCTCTTTGAATGGAAAAGGTGGGTAAGTTCAGCCTCCTGCCTCTGCACCCTCCACTTCCCCACTTGCTGTGGGACCTCAGACAAATTGCTTTGTTCCAGAGCCTCTGTGTCCTGCAGGTTCCAGGAACTGAGCACTCTGCTGTCTGAGTGCCTTTACCTTCCCGTGACAGGCATTGCACATGTCTGCCAGCAAGTCCAGCCCCACCAGGGGCATGAGAGGATTTGTGAGCTTACACTCATGTGAACTCACACTACCACCACCAAGCATGCTGCCTTCTTAGCACAAATCATGTGCAGCTTGATTGTGAGAGCAAACTGTGCAGTAGCTTGATGAGCTTTAATGTGTGTGACTGCGCCAAAAGGCCCCCCTGCACCTCTGACCTGTCCATTCCATTAGGGGACACACCCCTTTTCTCTTCCACATTGAGAAATGTTGAAATGAGCATGGAGAACATGCAGTGGTTGGACGGCCTCCTTTCATGGCACATGACATCGTTCTGTCATGCAGAGGGGAACATTCGGGTCCTTCCTCCCGGATTGCTCCCTCTGCCATGACTGCAGCCTGAGCTCATTGCAACATCTGGGTCCTTCCTCTCAGGTTGCAAAAGAACTCATGGAGTAGAGCCACACTACTACATCCCAAGGGATGTTGAAGATGATCTAGAATGACATCTTTGTTCTGTCCACCACTCAGGTTTGGGGATCATTTGTTACCATAGCATGACCTGGTCAAAGTTGACTTATGTGTTTAATCTGTATGGCAATGTATGAACTGGGAATGGGGGCTGTCTTTGGTTTACTCAGCAGGTGGCAAAGGGATGCCTCAAGTATTAGACCCATTTGTTCTGACTCCAGAGTCTACGCTCTTCAGAAGATGGAAGTCAGTGGGCTGTGTGTGGCAATGATGAGTAACCCAGTGTGGCTGCAGCACCTGGTGTGTACATGATGTCACACTAGTAGTACAGGTTTGGGGCAGGTCCTGGAAGTTTTGAATGCTCCATGGACTGTGAAGCACCCTAGTGCCAGAGGGAGCTATAGACCTTTGCTCACAACCCACCTCCTTCCAGAGCTGGTTCACCTTGTCCCAGGTGCAGCGGGAATGGCTGCCTGTGAAAGAGCAACCACTTATGGGCATGGTAATTGTCTTCTTTCCAGTGACTGCTGAGCTGCTCCTGGTCTAAAAGGTCTTTCCTTGATGCCCAAGATAGAGTGAAGGAGTGACTTTCCCCTGACCATCCCTATTAAGTGTAGGATCCCCATTCACCTTCCCCCACCATGCACTTACTCTGCATTCAGAACTCTCTATTCTCAGTATACATTTTGGGTCCACATTTTTGCCTTCTCCTGTCATGTTTTCCACTTGTTAGCACGATCTTCACTTGTAAACTCCCAGTAGGTAGCTCTTACGTCTACAGGAAAATCTCATTATGATTTTATTTGCAATCAAGTGTAATTCAGCACCAAAATAATTCTACTCACAACCTAATCCCAGCCTCTACTCCTAGTACTGTATTAATTATTCTTCTCAGCTCCCACAATACTGCATGTAGCTCTGCCCTTGAACTATGCTATGTTGTAATTATAACACCTTGTGTTAAAATTGCTCCCTTACATGTCTGTCTCCTGCTAAACTGAGTTTCAACAATCTCTAGGCTTAATTCATCTGTGTAGGAGTTTCCAGCAAAGGCCCTGGCACTGAACAGGTCCTTAGTAAGAGTTTGTTGAAAGAATGATAATGACTTATTTATTCCACCTTCTCCTATCCACTTACTCTAGGCTTCTTAAGGACAGGAACTATACCTTATTCAAATCCTCAGGGCCAGGAAAAGCATGATCTAGGGAAATGAGCTCAATAAATCTATATTTATTGAGAATAACACTTCTAGGGCTAGAGCCCTTTGGAATCACAAAGCACATTCATATACATTACCCAACAGATCTTCAGATTCTCCAGGTCTGGTGGTCTCTGGCTCCTGTGTGCCTTTGTCTCTCTTGCTTCCACTCATTTTATTTCTTCATCTGCATAATTGCTTCATCTTCCCCCTTCAAAGCCTCTTGGGAAAAGATCTGAGGAAATCTGGACATCACCCCCCCCACCTTTGCCCCCATCATAGTGTAAAATAGCCTAAAAACCAATTACATTCTGATCTGCACTGCAACAAGATCATGCTCGTGCTTAACAGCTTTGCCATCTTGGGTAGGTTCATTAATTTCCCTGAGTCAGATTTCTGAAAATGGAGATCAGAGCTGTGGAGGAGTAAATGAAATAATGTGTGTTGAGCATCAATCATAGACTCTGGTAGGGCTCAGCAAGAGAGTCCTTGGCTCTTATTAAGGTAAACACAGAGAGGGTGGAGTGTGTGGCACTAGCAAGCCAAAGGGAACAAACTGGTTTGAAAACAAACATGGATGTTGTTGCCTTGTTTTGAGACCTCCCCTCCCTCAGTTCCCTTTCAGGACCACGGACAGGTCCCCCAAGGACTCATAGCTGTAATTAAGTCCACTACTGCTGGACCTCATAGAGAACGAGGCAGGATCAACTGGAGCAGTTAGAAGCAATGACACCAACTGGCACCGGCACTCACCAAAGCCAGCCCACCTTAGCTGAGCTGTTTTCAGCACCAGAAGTGTATCCTCTGCTGCTCCTGCTCAGCTCAGCCAGCTCTCCAGCTACTTCTGAGACTGGTAGGCTCTAAAGGAAGATGAACATATGTAGATTGCGGAAGGTGGCAGTGAGGAGTCTGAGTCACAGATAGAAGGTTTGCTCTATTGGGGCTGGGAGAAAAGAATTCCACTCCCTGCCCTCCATATGCCCATGGCGTGTTTTCATCTGTGTGCCTTTGTGGGAATACATGTGCACATGTATACTTTAGAGACAGTGCCTGCAGGCCAGACTGCACTCGTCTGACCTTTGCAATGATCTTCACATACTTGTCTCTGGTGCAGGTGGAACCCATGTGTCATCTTAGTCCTTGATTTTCAGATGAGTTTTAAGACCTGGGCAAGGGAGGCCTGTGAAACCGAAGTTACTGGAAATAGCTTGGTTGGGGGGAGGTTGACCATGGAGAAGGAAGAAGTAGCAGCTTTGGAATGTTGATCCCAGAGGGACAGAGGGCAATTCATTTTAGTATGGTCATTAGAGTGGGACACACACAGATAGGTTTACACTCTGACACATTAGTGATTTTAGGTCCTGTAAGCTCACTCCCCCTTAGATCCTCATCTAGAAAATAAAGCTCCAAAAAGACTTATCTTCCATAAAATGTCAAACAGAATAGTGTACTTTCTCTTCCTCTCCCACCACCACATTCCTCGAGTCTCCAGTGGTTATGAGTATAAGATCTGTTTTCACATAGACCATTGTTTAAAGCCTAGCACTGTCTTGTCTGGCTTAATCTTGGACACATTTGCTGGCCTGCTCTAAACCTGCTTCCTTTCTGTAAAGTTAGGATAATAGTACTTAATCTCAGAGTGATGCTTAAGTTATAGCTTGAAATATATATGAGTTATTGCCTGGTATAGAATAAGTGCTGACAGTAGTGTGTCTCTTCAAATCATTTATCATTATTATTCTATTCCTTATATAGATTTGTGTTTTGGGGAGGAGGTACATTGAGTACATTTGCATTCAGGCATTAACAAATGAGTAAGATGTACTTGCTTTCTTTGCTGGGGCACTTGCATTTTTCCTAGGGACATATCTTGAAAATACTTTTTTTTTTTTTGGAGACAAGGTCTCACTATTTTTTGCCTATGGAGCCGCAGGCTCACGTAGTCCGAGGTACCACAGACTCAAGCGATCTCCAACCTCAGCTTCCCAGGTAGCTGGGGTTACAGGCATTTGCCACCACGCCAAGCTATTTTTTTTGGAACTGGGTCTCGCTACGTTGCCCCGAGCGGGACTTGAACCGCGATCCCTGGTTCCAGACACAGCTTCCTAGGCTGCTGCTTACAGGCATGCGCCACCATGCCCGGCTGTATCTTGAAAATCTAATGGAGGTAAGCGCGCTCTCAATGGGGCTGGGCTGTCGGGTGCTGTCCGAAGTGCTGAAAAAAGTGTCCAGTGAATGAGTTTACACTGTAGATAGAGACATCACTATGTTGACTAAGGACTGTTCTTCAAGGTGAAGGGGACTGGATACCACAGTTGAAGTGAAGATAAATTCCCTTGGGCTCAGGGAATTCTGATCGGAAAATAGATGACATTTGATTCTATGATAGAGCAAAGTGAGTTTAGTTAAGTAGTTCATTAAAAGCCTGGGTATTTGAGTCAGAAGTTCCAGTTTTTTCATTAGTAGCTATGTGTGTCTTGGGGAAAGAAAGTTAACTTTTTTGATCCTATTTTCTCCTAAAATTTATAACTCTACATGGGGCATAAAATGGTTTATTGTGCGAATTACCTGAAGCAATGCGTATGTAAAACACTTGGTGTAACATCTGGCATAGTGGTGGCCATATGTTTATAATGGTCTCCTTTACTGAGCCCTTACTCTGCCCCACACCCACCTAAATGTCCTGATGATTAGATGTTACTAAATTGTTACATTACTTTGTTATATTTAATCTTTTGTTATTTAAAGCTAAAGTTTGGGAGACAGAATATATATAGGAAAGGGGAGGAAGGGAGCAAAGGCAAGGAAAGAAAACCAGTGTAAGGAAGTTGCTGAGGATGTGCAATGGTTACTGCATGAGCAATAATAGCTGGTCTGGGGTGTGGAGATCATGAGGAACATAATGGAGCCTCTTGAATGTGTGGGTGCAAAGGTGGAATCTAATTGGCAGGCGAGCAGGAGCTGTTCTAAAGTTTTAAATAAGATCATGACATGATTGAAGCTGTGATTTATGGAATTGTGTCTTACCTTCATTTACATTATAGAATTACCACATTTGACTACCAAAAGAATCAAAAGGCATAGTAGCATGCAAAAGAAGCAGACTCCCCAGTATCCTGGTTGGAGTCTAAATTGGTGCCAGTACTTTGGAAAATCACTTGTCAGTGTCTGCTAAAGCTGAACAAATGCCTGCTCTATGACCTAACAATTCTCCTCCTGGGTTTATTTCTGAGAAACATAGGTGTATCAGATGTTCACCAGAATTCATGCACTAAAGCAATCATAGCAGCATTATTTCTTTATAGCCCCAAACTGGGAAAAATAAAATGCCATCTCCAGTATGATGGTTAAGCAGAATGTCGTATATTTATGCAATAGAGTACTGTGTCACAGTGAGAATAACCAGTCTACCACAATCATGCTATAATCATGTGGATGGATCTCATATAAATCAACATACTATTGAACAGAAAAACTTATTATAAAGTTCAAAAAACAGGCAAAATCTGGTGCTCGAGGTCAGGATAGTGATTACCCTTGTGAAATAAGAGAGGGTGGACAATTAGGCACAAGTGAATTTTGGAGGTCCGGGTGATAATTTGGAGGTTCTGTTCATCAGTTCTGCTGACAGTTTGTTAGTTTTAAGTTTTACTTGTCCTTTTGTTTGTTTGTTCCTCTATAACCCGCATGTAGGTGGAATCATCTAGTATTTCTCTTTTTCTTTCTGGCTTATTTCCTCTAGCATGATTCTTTCTAGGTCCATCCAAGTTACCACCAATAATCAAACTTGTCTTTTTTGATTGTGGAATAGTCTTCCATTGTGTACATATGCCACTGCTTTCTGATCCATTTGTCTCTTTTGGGGCATTTGGGTTCTTTCCTTACTCTGGCTATTGTAAATAGTGATGCAATAAATCTACGAGTACAGGTGTCTTTTTGAATTAGTGTTTGGTGTCCTTCTGTGCACGTTTTTATATACAACTTGAAGTTAGAAGAGATGACCATCCATACATCTCCTCTAACAATCTTTCTCTCTGTGGCTAGTCCTTATTAACAGTTTGGTTCATATCCTCCCACATTTTCTGTGCCTGTGCATAAATACAAAGAACACACATTTTTTTTTTTGAGACTAAATCTTGCTATTTTTGCCCGTGGAACTGCAGGCTCTCATTGCCCGGGGTACCACGGACTCAAGCAATTCCCAGCCTCAACTTCCCAGGTCGCTGGGATTACAGGCGCACACCACCACTCCCAGCTATTTTTTTGGAACTAGGTCTCACTACATCCCCCAGGCGGGACTCGAACTGCAATACCTAGCCCTGGCCGCTTCATAGGCTGAAGCTTACAGGCACGAGCCACCGTGCTCAGCCCACACACATATTTTTACAAAGGCTCTTTTTTGTTGTATGTGCTATAATGCAACACACCAACAGTATGTTGAAGTGACCTTTTGTGTGTCCCTCCACATGTAGGTTGGGGTGACTCTTTCTAATAGTTGCACAGTATTTATTGTGAGCTGTGTTTTTAGTAGACCTCTTCCCTACTGATAGACAGTTAATTTCAGCATTTCATGGGCGTAAATGATACAGAAGGCAATCTCTTCACGCATATCTTTGTGTACTTTTGTGACTGCAGAGTGAATTAGTAGGAGCAGAATGTTTTGATCTGAAGTGGTAGTATGAGATAGTTAATCTGTTAAAGACTTGTTGGGGGGATGAATGGGAAGCAGGGAGACCAGTTAGGAGGCATTAGGCTTGAGGCGATTAGGGTGAATGAAATTGGACAAGGGAGGTAAGAGGTATTTAGCACAAAGAACATCTGATGACATCAAAGGGATCCTGGAGGACTCTGCCTCTGGGTGGCTGGGAAGGTTGGTCACATACACCATGAGGGCAGTGGGGTCGGTGGTGTGTTTGGGTTTGTCCAGGTTGCATTCCAGGACCCTACTAGTTCAGGTGGTGGTGTCCAGAGTATAGCTGGAAATGCTGCTCTGGGCAGAACTAAGGGACAGTGATTGGGCATGGGATTAATTTCCTTGGGGGACTCCTGGGATAGTAGGATGGAAATGAAGGTAGCAATGGGGGAGGATCTAGAGAGGAAGGATGGTGAGGGCCCAATGCAAAGAAAGGGGAACACTGAAATGCGAGAGGAAGGGAAGCCTCCAGAGTTTGCTCTCAGAAAGGCCCACAGAGGGGTCTGCAGGAACTGTAGTTCAGATGCTGTACTCAGTAGTCATCATTAGTTGCCCTCCCCCTGGCGCCCCGTGTGTGCTATCATCATATCTCACACTTGATCTTTAACACACTTGGCACACTTGCAATTCATCAGTGTGGTCATCTTCATGGTCCGTGTCTCGCTCTGAACTGTGAGCTCCACGAAGCCAGGGGCCAAGTGACTCCTACTTTCTCTTCTGCTCCAGCCTTGGGCATGGTGTTGGCACACACAGATGTGGGTGCCCCGGGCTGTGCCTCCTGGCAGGACTGCAGCTTCTGCAGAGCTATGTGCATGCTGCACAGGCTGGGGAAGGAGGGATTTAGGACCCCGCAGGAGGAAAATCAAGCTGCTCAGTTCCAGTTTTGGGTGCAGCAAGTGTGAGTGGGTAGCCAAAAATGGCCCATCCAAGCTCCATTTATTTGTGTATCACCAAGGCAGGCCACTGTGGGCTCCCCAAGTTCAAGGGACCCAGACGCAAAGCCCATCCAGTAGAGGGTCACCATGACCTTGGGAGATGCGGTCTCTTCTTTGCTCCCCCTAACCAGCCCTTGGAAGATGCGCCCTCCTCCGCGCCGCATGCATTATGCAACAGCTCTTCATCACCACGCTGCCTGGAGCCTGAAGCCCGGAGCTAGCGGTGTTTCTGGTGTGGTGCTGGAGCCTACCTGTGCAGGGAGCCTTGAGTTTCCGCTTCTGCAGGGTGCCAGTGGGCAGGTGTCTTAGGTCAGGTTCCCCCAAAGAGACCCACGTGCAGGTCATCTGTGAGAGACATGCTCCCTGGGGAACCTGGGGGGCTAGAAGCAGGCAGAACCATGCAGGTAGGGGACCCCTCTGAGCTGGTCTCAGCCCCTCTCCTGGGTTCCTGGGGCCTGAGTGGTGCTTCAGAATTGTTCTGTCTGAGGCAGAGAACTGAGGGCTCATGCCTGTTCCACGTAAGCTTTGATTAAGGGTACCAGGGCCACCCATTCCCAGGCACTGCTGCCTTTGCCTGTGTGGGGGCAAAGTGAGCTCAGTCGCCCAAGGGGAGAGCTAGAAGCAAGGTTGACAGGCTCTTGGGAGCCAGTGTGGAGGCCACATCAGCCCTGCCCCCTGGCATGGTCTGGACCCTTAATGGGAAGGATGCAGGGGCTGAATCCCCCTTTGTCTCAGTATGTTTGATCACTGGAGACCAGCATCTCCGTGAGGGCATCAGCCAGTGTTTGTTTGTTATTTTGAGACTAGGCCTCACTATGTTGCCTGGAGTAGTCCCGATCCTGTGGAATCAAGCAATCCCTAGCCTCAGCCTTCCAGGTAGCTGGGATTACAGGTGCCAGCCACTGCGCCCAGCTGCTTTTTCGAGACCAGGTCTCGCTATGATGCCTGGAGTAGTTCTTGAACCCATGAACTCAAGCAATCCCTGGCCTCTTGCCTCCCAGCACTTGGATTACAGACATGCACCACCACGCCCAGCCTAGCTGGTGTCATTGAGTGGATGTGAGCGTGGTACTTGAGGGACTAAGATAAGTCTCTGGAGAGCATGGTGACCATGTGGGGCAGGCTGGTGGCCACGATGAGGTTGGTGATGTGCTGAGAGAGGTTGTTCATTGGTTGAAGGGGTGGTGGAAGAAGTGAAGCCTCAAGCTGGCTTGTAGGAGTGTGGAAAGACCTAGAAGATGGGGAGGAGACAGCCAGGACGCAGAGAGGACCCGTGAGGGGAGGAGCTTCCGGGAGCGTGGGGAGAGGAGGGGTGGGTGAGCCACATGTCAGACCAGCCTTTGTCAGATGGGGAGGGAAAATGGGGCATCTTGGAAGGCCTGAGGGTGTGGAGCTGGGGCTGAGAAGGAGCTAGTGGAGGAGAACCCATTTTCCTAGCCAAAAGGGGCAAAGGTCATCTGTGGGGGGAGGAAGGAGTGGGAAGGCCCTGGGATGATCACTTTCAAGAACTTGAGTTGGCAGGAGATGACCAGAGGGCAGCTCCAGGGTGGACTTGGTATGGTTGGTGCCACCCGGGGCCCCACCCACCCTGGGGATCTGAGGTGGGCACCGTGTCATGGAGGGGGAAATGCAGGCGGCCGGTGCAGGCAGCTCTGGGACACCTTGGGAGGGCCACTCTGCGTGACCACAGCTGCCCTGTGTATCCACTTCCCTGTGCCAACCTGGAGGTGGGTGTCCTCTGGCCTCCCCACGGTGCCGGGGCAGGTGCTGCTCAGCTTGCCCAGGCCTGGCCACTCAGGGTTGTGGTGGAGGAGCCCATCCCTGGGCATCTGAATGCAGAGCTGAGCACATGTGGGAGGTGAGCAGGGCTGCTGGGGGGCCCAGAAGAGCCCAGAAGGGCATGGGAGGTATGGGATCACGGCCTGCCACCCAGAAGCAGCATATCCCTCCAGCCTCCTCCCTGCATGGCAGGGGCTGTGCTCTGTTTTTTTTTTTTGAGACTAGGTCTCACTATTTTTGCACATGGAACCGCAGGCTCACGTTGCCCGGGGTACCACAGACTCAAGCAATCCCCAGACTCAGCTTCCCAGGTAGCTGGGATTACCTGCTACCCAGGCGCACGCCACCACACCCACTGTTTTTTTGGGACTAAGTCTCGCTAGGTGCCCCCGGCGGGACTTGAATTGCGATCCCTGGCCCCGGCTATGGCTTCCTAAGTTGCCACCTACAGGCATGCGCATATCAGGCCCTGTAGGGCTGTGCTTTGGATCATGCTCTGGTCCTTCCTCTTCCACGAGAACCGTGTTGGCCAGTTGGGCAGGGCGGGCATCCAGGACAGCACTCATGGACAGGTGAAGAGCCCAGATGTTCAAAGGCTGCCTGTGGGGACCAGGCCTTGGGTCGATCCCCAGGGGTGTGTGTGTGTGTGTGTGTGTGTGTGTGTGTGTTTACTGCTGGACTTATGGCTAACTGTGTGTGGGCACATGTGTGTTCTGAGTCTCTCTGTGCCTCTGTCCCTACTGTTCCCAGAGAACTGTAGAACTGGAGGGAGGCTCTGATATGACGAGAGAGCAAGTGGGGTGAAGGGAAGCGCAGGCACAGGGAGACACGTGTCCCCCATGTGTTCAGAACCCCCAGGATGACACACACGGAGACATGCAGGGCTGGTTTCTCTGTGCTTTCTTGAGTGGGTTGGCTAGCACTTCTGTGTGTGGTGGGCACACAGGACACACAGCCCTTTGCCCCCAGCAGCACAGAGTGACCGGAACACATGTACTTGAACATGCCCTGTGTCTGCAGGTGGATTCCTTCGTGTTCCTGTGTGGTTTTCTGAGTGTGTTCATGTCCGAATAGGCTAGATACGTGTGGGAGACAAACGTGGGCACACACTCTTGAGAGACGCGCGCGGGTGTCTGTATCTGTGTGGGGAAGGAAGGGGTGCCATGGCCACGCTGGGTGCAGAGAGGCTGGCAGGGCCAACAGGAGGGCCCAGGCAGGCCCAGCATCCCTGTCCTGTGCACAGGAGGACTCTGGGGTGTGGGTGGTGCACTGTTCTTCCCCACTGGGTCGGTCAGCAGGCGCTAAGATGCCCCAGCTCATCCCACCTCTAGCAAACTCCCCGAGCTCTGCAGAGAGGTGTGAAGTATAAATGTTCCTGGGTCAGTGTGCGGCCCAGAGACCCCCTCTTTTCCCCCTGCTCCGGCATCAAATCCAGCCCCAAACCCCAGCCTCTGCAGTGTGCACCAGGCTTAATCTCTGCCTTGGGTGCTTGGGACTTGAGCAGAACAAGCGCCTCCACTTTCCACTTCTGGGTGATGGAGGATTGAGACCGAGGTCTGGGTAGATGCTTGTCAAACCAGCATTTAAAGCACAGCACCTACAGTGGCTGGTCCCTGTAGAAAACTCCTTCTGTGGAAGAGAGCCAGTCATCAAGCAACAGTGTGCGGCATCTCCAGGTGGTGTTAGGAAGAAACCAGAGCAGGGCGATAGGGCAGGGGGGCGCAGGTGGGTAGGGCCAGGGAGAGCCAGAAAGGGCCTTGGATAAGAGGATACTGAAGGGAACGGAAGTGAAGGAGTGCTGGCAGAGGAGAGGAGGAGGAGGAGGGACTAGAGGGCCAGGGACCATTTGTTCTCATAGTGGCTTGTTACTCTTCCATTTTGCAGTTGGGGAAATGGAGGCACAGCGAGGCTGAATAATTTTTCCCCAGTGTTACAGGCTGTGGGAAAGAGATCCAGGATTTGAACGTGGACACTTTGGTTTCAGAACCAGTGGACCATATCCGTGGTCCTTAATCAGGGCTGACTTTTACCTTGAAGCGGGTATCTGGCAATTCCTGGACATATTCCTTATAGCTGCCCTGGATTGAAGGACACTTCTAGTGTCCAGTGGGATAGGGCCAGACCTACATGCCCAGGACCAGCACCTGCTACCAAAACACCATTTCATGGAATGCAGCAGAGAAACTGTGGTCTAGCAAACCCTGGTCAAGCAAAGTGCTTGACAGAGTATGACACATAGTAGGTGCTCACTTAATAGTAGCCAAGGAGTAATGATCTGGAGAAGGTGCGGGGCAGAGTGAATTTGAGGGGAGGGAGAGGGTTGTCAGGTCGGAGAACCATGTATATGTTGGGTGAGCATGAAGGCAGGTGAGGTTGGAAGGAGGAGGTAGAGGTCCATGGACTCGGGGTGGGGTCAGCCACCAGCCCCTGAAACGCTAACCTGATGCTGTCTTTCTCCTCCCCCTCCCCCTACCTCCCTCCCCATGGCCTTGGCCTCTCTGCCCGAAGGGGACAGCCGGAGACTGAAGGGAGCCATCCAGCGGAGCACCGAGACGGGCCTGGCGGTGGAGATGCCCAGCCGGACGCTGCGCCAGGCCAGCCACGAGTCCATCGAGGACAGCATGAACAGCTATGGCTCGGAGGGCAAGTGAGTGTGGGAGCCTGGCCTGGCAGGGCGTTACCTGGGGTCGCCCAGGTTGTTCCTGTCTTTGAAGGGAGGGCAGGTGGCGGGAGGCTCCGAGAGGGTCAGCAGCGTGCAAATGGGGCC
Organism: Uropsilus gracilis; assembly: GCA_004024945.1. Taxonomy (NCBI): domain Eukaryota; kingdom Metazoa; phylum Chordata; class Mammalia; order Eulipotyphla; family Talpidae; genus Uropsilus; species Uropsilus gracilis. The sequence continues at coordinate 80,968 of PVHY01001072.1, read as the reverse complement.
TGGGGCCATAGTGGCCCCACTACCCATGGGCTGTGTGCTCTCAGGCAAGTGCCTACTCGGTGCCTCAGTTTCCTTTTCTGTAAAATGGGGGCAGTAAGACCAAGCTCATGGGCTAACACTCAGGCAGCTCAGGACAGGGTTGGCGCCTAAGTGCTACGTGTCATGGCTGGTAAGTGGACAAGGGGGCCAGAAAGGGGTTTTACCCTGGTCTCCATGCTTCCCTCTCTAGCTCCTTCTATCCTGTTGTAGGACCTGCAGTTTATCCCATCAGGTCAGAGCATGCCCACTCCCCCCCATGCCCGCTGGTGCTCCCATCCCCCAAATCAACCTCACTGGGAATGTGTTCCTGGCCCAGATTGCTGACCCGGTGTCTGGGTCACTGAGCTGGAGTCTGGGCCGAGACCAGGAGCACCATTCTTTTATGTTTACTTTTTGGTCAACATTTTTTTTTTTGAGACTAGGTCTTGCTATGTTGCCCGGGGTAGTCCCAATCTCGTGGACTCAAGTGATCCCCAGCCTCAGCCTCCCCAGTAGCTGGGATCACAGGCACCTGCCACCGCGCCCAGCTGCTTTTTCAAGAACCAGGTGTTGCTATGTTACCCAGGGTAGTCTCAAACCCACAAACTCAAGCGATCTGAGGCCTCTTGCCTCCCAGCACTAGGAATCCAGGCGCATGCCACCACACTCAGCTTGGTCAACAATGTTTTTGAAGAGTGCAGCGTCACATGCCCATTTCAGGTGTCCATCATTATGAAACAGCACGCGAATATCTCCTCCAGTGAGCTCCCCCGAAAGTCTCATTCCAAGAACCTCACACAGCAGACCCATTGTGCCCCAGTGACCCAGCCCTTCCCTCCTGGCTGCCAATTCTGTCTTGGAATTACACTCTCAAGGGTTGTCTGCATTTTATTCTGGAACTCATTTATATGGGAGGAGACCCCCGCGGAGGCTTTTGGGAAGGCTCTGGGCTGGCCCTCCCTGGAAGAACAGATGTGTGCACACACACCCCCTAACACGCACACACTTATCTTCTCAAGCACTGTCGTACCAGGGTTTCCCAGGTCGCCCTAAGAGCTGCCCCAGGGTCCCTGGCAAAGAACTTAGATGCACAGCGACTTGCTGACTGCGGATACAGGACGCAGAGGAGGCGAGCTTGCCCTGGCCGCACAACTTGTGCACAGTTGGGTCCGGGGTCCTTCTTCCTGCTGGGGTGGGACTGAGTACCAGGACCCGTGCCTCCCACCGGGGGAGACGGAGGCCAGGACAGGTCAGTGCGGGCCTGCCCAGCAGAGCAGATGGGAGCCCATTCCATCTCTCCGTGTGGATCCGTTCAAATGAAGTAGCTCCAGGTGACCATGTCCCTCAGCCACACCCGCCATCTCTCAGGTGCTCAAGAGCAGCTGGAGTCACCAGTGCCCAGGTTGACGGTGCAGAGTTGCTGCCGGCGAGGTGGCTGCTCCCGCAGCTGATCCTGGCCAGCTCTCAGGGTCCAGCTGGAGCTCTGCTGTCCTGTGTGTGCCCCCCTCCTGCTTCTAGCCCTGCCTTGCAGCTGGGGGCTTCTGCCAGCTCAAGCCTCCCACCCCCAGCCCCTCCTAAGCTGGGCATCTCCGGCCTCTGTGAATGGCCTCCCCTTGGCAGATGCTGCTGTTCCACCCACCTCCTGGGGAGACTTTCCGGAGGGCGAGAAGAGGAGGAGGACAAGCGGAAGGGAGAGGAGGAGGAAGAAGGGAACAAATGTTTTCTTTAACCTGAGAAACTTGGCGAGGCAGCCACGCTGGGAGGGAGATATTCCAGGCTTGGGTGGCAGTGGGCCCCTGCTGGGTTTTTGAGGGTCAGGAGGTTTGGGTCTGCATCCTGGCACTGCCACTGACCTCTGGGTGACCTTGGGTATGCCTTGACCTCTCTTAGCTTTGGAGAGGCTGGTAAACATCTCATCTGGGGGCCAGGGCTCAGGCCCGGTTGCTCACTAGGGGGGCAATGAGCAGCTGGGATGGACCCAGGTTCCCATTTTATGGAAGGGAGCTGAAGGCCCCGAGAGGCTCTGTGACCCAGGGAGTAGCAGGGACAGAGCTGGAGGGAGGAGCGAGGTAATGGCTGCATGTGACAAGTACGGGGAGGAGGTGGCTCCTGTGATCACTGACTGTAATGTGTGTCAGGGGCCAGGGCGCCCAAGTGTTTCACAGGGAAGTTCAAACCAGGACGCCAGAGTCTTAGCCTGGCTGGTGCTGCATTTCTGCTTTCTAGGTGCTGTGTGGCTTTGGGAAAGTTACTCTCCTTCTCTGAGTCCAGTTGCTTCATCTGCAGAAAGGATGTCCTCACCGCTCAGACTGTCAGTAGAGCTGTGAAGACAGAGTGCGTTTATATCTGTGACCATTAGGACAGTGACAGGCACCCTGCAAGCCTATTACTATTATTATTATTATTATTATTTAGACTAGGTCTCGCTATGTTGCCCGGGGTACCACAGACTCAAGTTGCCTGTGGTACCATGGACCCAAGCGATCCCCAGCCTCAGCCTCCCAGGTAGCTGGGATTACAGGCACCCGCCACGGTGCCTGGATGCTTTTTCGAGACCAGGTCTCTCTACATTGCCTGGAGTAGTCTTGAACCCGTGAACTCAAGCGATCCCAGGCCTCTTGCCTCCCAGCGCTTGGACAGCAGGCACGTACCACCTTGCCCGGCTCTTTTTTTTTTTTTTCATTTGAGACTAGGTCTTGCTGTGTTGCCTAGGGTAGTCCTGATCTCACAGACTCAAGCGATCCCTAGCCTCAGCCTCCCAGGTAGCTGGGATTACAGGCGCCCACCTCCGCACCTGGCTTTTAAGCTGTTATTATTGGCTGTTACTGTGATTTGCTGTGGATTCAGCTAGGTATTTTGCTCCTGAGGCCAATCCTATCCTTACGGTGTAGTGAGCTGCCCACCCCTCCCCAATATTCATGTCTACAAAGTGCTTAGACTATGATTATGATGGGCTAAAGGTTTGGGGTGGGTGTCTTGGGCCTCGAGGAAGGACCTGATGGCCTGAAGGGGGCTGGTCCTCTAGAGACAAGACTCTTGTCCCCTGACTTGGGGGGAAGCTGAATCATGGTGAGTCCTAGCCAGGTGCTGCTACGCCCCAACACCTGGGTGAGGAAGGCAAGTCAAAGAGATAGGAGGGAATGTGGAGCTGTGCTTGGCCTCCTTGTTCTGGTGGTATTTTAGGCACTGGTGGGACCCAGATGCCAGGCTCTGAAACAGGAGAGGGTGTGGCTGCCCTCCCCCTGGGCTCCTGCCAGCCTGGCTGAGGCTCTCAGGAACCAGTGTGCTCGAGTGACCTCCAAGAACCCGTGTCCCTGACTCGCAGGGTCTGGCTGCCACGCATGGCCCCCTGGCAGGTGTCCTTGCAGGTGAGCGCTCAGCTGCTCCCCTGTGGATTTTCATTTCAGCACGAGTGATCGAGCCACTGAATGCCCGTCAGTTGGGCGGGCACCTTGGGCACCCTGACTTCTGCCCGCTAGCGTGTAGGGCAGCAAGCCCAGCATGGAGAACTTGGGAATGCTGGGGTCTGGCCAGGCATGGGTGCCTGGGGGTTGTGACCTGCAGATCCTGGGGCCCCAAGTCACAAACAGCAGCTTACAATGACCTCATGCAAAGGGTGGTGCCTGGTCCATCAACACCACATCCCTTGGGGGCTTGTCAGAAATGCAGAGTCTTGGGCTCACCCAGACCTCCTGAATCCAAATCTATAGCTGAGTAGGATCTTCCAGGGGGTTCAGCCAAGGTCAAGAAGCCGTGGTTCACAGGGCCAATGTTCTGGACTAACACCAAACACGCGCCCTGGGCAGCCGCTGTGCTAAGTGCTTTTACAGATATCGACTCACTTAATTCTCACTGTCAATGCTGGCACCGTTCATATCCCCATTTTACAGAGGAGGAAATGGGAGCCAAGAGAGGTAGAGGGACTTGCCAAGGTCACAAAGCTAGCCAGTGACTTCAGATGCCAGGATTCAATCCGGGTACTTGAAATCTGCCTTATCCATCACTTGCTTTCCCTCCTAGAATGGCTGCATCTGTCAAGGTGTTGGAGGTGGTTCCTTCCAGGGTGGTCTGGTGGCCATCAGGGACCTCAGATTCCTCCATCTTCCCCCCTGTAGGCGTCTGCATATTGGACCAATTTTGGTGTATCCCTGGGTTGGGGGGCGTGGGGGCTTTCTTTTCCTGAACCACTCCCTGTCAGTTCAGAAGTCAGGATCCTGTGTGTTAAGGATGGAATTAGAGCAGCTGTGAGTTTGGCAACTAACCAAGCACCCACCCCCTCGAGCAGGCTGCATCTCCTCCATAGGGCAGGGGTTCAACCCCCCAGAGAAAAGACTTCAAGAATAGCATCTTTCCTGATCCCTGTGTCCTGAGACCCCCCTGGCCACCTAGTGCTGTGGTTTGGCTCCCCAGAACCGGGTCCGACTCCCCAGAATCAGGCCCGAGACAGTGTGTGGAGTGAGTGCAGTTTGCACGGAAGGTAGTTCTGGGACCCGTAGCAGAGGATCCCATGAGGGAGCGGGATAGGGAGGCACCCAGGACAGTGCCTGAAGCCGGTGGCTGCTTTGGGCAAGGGGAGCCGAGTCCTGATGGGGATGCTGGGAGCCCTTAGGGGACTTTCCCCCTGACAGGCGTCTCCCCAGAGGCTGGGAGCTGAGGAACTTATACCTCAAATCTTACCAGCTCTTGGCTGATGGCTGCTCCCTGAGAAGCTTTCTGCCTGTCTTGCAACCAGTGGGTTTTGGAGGCCAGAGAAATAGCTCCGGGGCAGGAGACATAGGCAGAAGATTGTGGGTGCTGGCGGAAGTCAGGGCACCGATGTGGTACTATCAGGGTTTCTGGGGGACAGCAGAGCCTGCTACGTGGCTGAGCGCACAACTCCAGACCAGAAACTTGGGGTTCTGCCAGATGGCTCCCCTGCCCCCCACACCATACCAATTCATAATTGGAATGTACCATTTCATTCCTAATCATCTTGGACTCCGGCCATTTCTCCCCAGCGCCAGCCGTCTGGGGAGGCCACAGTTGCCCAGGTAGCTGCAGGTCTCCCCTCTGGTCTAAGCCCCATGGCCTGTCACTCGGCACCTTTTCTGTCTGGCCCCTGCCAGCCGCTCTGTCTCCACCCAGGCCCGCCTGAAGCTCCCTCCGACTTCCCTCCAGGTCTCTTTGTCCCTCGCTCCTCTACCTTCCCGTCCCTACTCCCCCTGCACCCTCTGACTCACGCCTCCTCCAGATCTCAGCTAAGAACTGGCACATGAGCTTCATCTCATGCGCCAACTCCAGTTAATTGATAGTGACTCCGGGGGGTGCTGTGTGGAAGACTCTAGAGCCCAGGCCAGGTTTGGCAGGAGTGTTGAGGTTGATGTGTCCACCCTGGGCATGGGCAGGGGATGTGGAATACACAGTTGGGCCCACCTCTGGCTGCATCAGTAGCCCATCCTTCCCCCACAGAACACCCATCATGCTGCCGTCATGGTCACATGTCTGTCTGTCCCAGCAGACACGGAGTATGGTGTCTGTCCAGCACTGGCCCCCAGTGACGCTCTGCAGATTTCCATGACGAACAGGCAGGTGCGTCTGAGCAGAAATGCACGTTCCACGTCCACCACCCTCCTATCTCCTCATCCCTCAGAGTCCAGACTCAACACCCTGCTTGCGAGCTGGGAGCCCAGCATGCTTGAAGCTGACTCTCATGTCCCTCCGGCTCCTCCCTCTGCCCCTTGTTGTCCTCAAGTGTCCGGGTCACGGCGCCCAACTCCTTGGGTGTCTGGGTCGCTGTGCCTAGGTAGGCAGAGCGGGGGTGGGTGCTCTGCGCCCAAGCTCATGCCCATTCCTCCTGTTTCCCAGGAGGCCCCACGGTGGGTGGTCAGGGTCTTCTTTACCTTCCCACCTCTGCTGTTTTGCAGCTCCTCTGCCTGGGGGCCAGACCAGGACTGGGCGTGGCCAGGCGCTAGGACACAGAGGGCTGCTTTGTTCTGTAGCTCATCACTAGTCTGTCACATGTTTGTGCAGATTCTGTTCTAAGACATTTTTCTCGTTATTGCGCTGGTGTGTCGCGGAGGGGTAGCCTGTCGAAGCCGGACTCTAGGACTGCAGTGTTCTCCACAAGCAATGTGTGTTGGGCTTGGGTTCAGACCCAGGTTCCCCTGGGCCGGGCCAGTGCCCTGGATCAGAGAGGCTGTCCGACCTGGTGGTTCAGGAGGTGGACAGAGTGAGATGGACATTCAGGGCCCGAAGCCCACTGTGCTGTGTTGGGAGCATGATCTTGGTCAGGTTACGGGTCATTCCTGGTCCTTGGTTTTCTCTCCCGGGAGATGGGTGCTGATAATGCCCTAATAGCTTCTGCAGACTCGTCAGGGGAGGGCTGAGTGAATTAGTGTTGATGACTTAGTTTATGTTATGATAAATGAAAAGGTAGTCAGGCCCCGGGCTGGCTTTGTGCCCATTAGTCACACTCACAGGGTGGGGGTGGGGATGGGTTTGGAAATGTGAATGGAGAGGCCAGGGTGAGGGTGGAGCTGCCATGTTGCCCGACGACTGTCAGATTGGTGGCTCTATGCCAACTGTGGGTAGGCAGCACTCACTACCCAACTTGCACCCCGGAGCTGACCCCTCAGTAGCTGTGAACGGGGGGACCCCAGCTGTGCACCCCAGTGTCACGCCGCCCTCACGTCACACAGACTCAGACCCGAGTCTTCCTGACATTCATGTCCGCAGGCAGTACTCCAGCCAGGCAACATGCTGTGTTTACAGCAGCGTTTGTGGATGTCCTGACTATTTCACACCAGCCTGTGCAACCTCGTCGACGGTAGCCCTGTCTGTTTTGTGTGTGTGATGGCAGAGTTGGGGGCTTCTGGGCTCCTGGGTGGTGTCTGAGTGAATGCTGGGGTATTTAGGGCAGTTTTCCGCCTGCACCGTAATTTTCAGGGAAGAGTATTCGTGTGACGGCAGGACTGACTGCAGTGTGGGCCTGGAGGGCAATTGGTCTGGGGCAGCGGGAAAGGACTGAGCAAGGCTGGCAAACAGCAACCACCTTCCAGAACTCCGTGGCCTGTCATCACTGTGGCGCTGGGGCTGCCTTTCAGTTTCTGGTGCAGTCGAGGCAGGTGACGCATCTGGAAAAGAAAATAATCAGCATCCCCCTCCCCCATAACCCAATTACTTTAACCATCAAGAGCACGGAAAATCCAGCAGCCAAACTGAGCTCAAAGGTTAATAATAAAAGACAAATGGGTTTCAGCTCCACAAACAAAACTAACACTATTTGAAACACAAGAAATCTCATTTCCCCATTAACACAGCATCCAGCGGAACCAGCGTGTGATTTTGCTTCAGGCCTCTGCCCGCATGGTGCATGTCCCCGGGAGGAACCAGCTCCTGCAGCTGCCGTCGGCCGGGTGGCCTGGGCCGGGCTTGCTTCCGAACAGGCCTGGCATCAGAAAGGCCTTGAACGTGGCACAAAGGAGAAGAGCCTCGCCAGGCCGCAGCAGGGGCCAGTAGGCCATGGCTTCACATCCTTTATTCATCCAGCAGAGTCTGCGGCGGGGCCAAGGACCTTGCGTGCATCCTCTCACCTTCTCACGCTGACCACTCAGCAGGGCAGTGATCATTCATTCCCGTTTTCTACATGAGAAAACCGTAGCTCTGTGAGGTGACGGAAGTTGCCCCAAGTTGCCCAGCACGGGAAGCTGAGGTTTGTGTTGTGGCCAGTCCGGCTCGAACCACTGGACTGTATTTTCCCAGCAGAAGGGCTGAACAGTGAATATTTATTGAGCGCCTACTGCATACATGGCTTCATTATGTCAGCAGAGGCTCTTTCCTGCCCCTTTGCAAAAAAAATCCTTGAGCAGAGTTTTTGGGAACATGTAAAACCAGTACAGGATAATAGACACATCCACCCATGGAGCGGCCGCATCCATGACGCAGCTGTGGTCTCTCCTTTGCAGCTCAAGTTCAAGTGCAGATGCCTGCAACTGGCCACACAGCAAGTGGTTAGCCAAGCCTGACGGTCTCTCCCACTTTCCCTCTGCTCCTGGGGAGACCCAAGGTGGAGTGGGGTTTGTGATGGGGACCTGCTGGTCCTTGGCCCGGTAGGGACCTGCCACCACCTTATTTGTCTGCCTCAGTCCCTTGGAGGATGCTAACCACGTGCCGGGTTTCCGGGGCTCAGCCTGGTTCCTTGGCAGCCAGCGAGGCACCCTGGAATGGGAAATCAGGCAGCCGCCCAGATATTATAAACAATTACTGCTAATTACCAGGCCTGCCAGTTCCCCATTGTCTGCTCACAGTTCCACCAGGAACCGGGGAGCAGACAATGATGGTGTTGGAGGAAACTTTCAATTTCAGGCGGCAGAAGGCCTGGCTGTGCCTGGGAGGCTGGGCCCTTCTGGGCCTTGGAACCCGGCAGGCACCAACATTTCCCCAGCTTTTGGAACCTGGACCCTCCTGGCAGAGCAGATACCGGCCCCCACCCCCCAGATGGCTGGAGGGGTGAGGGAGGAGAGGGAGACCTGGGGGGGAAAGCCACATCACCAGCTTTGTGGGAGTGTAGGGCTTAGCCATGTGCCATTAATTAAAGGTCTTTGGGTTTGTAGGATGAGTGGGTACATATTTCCCCGGATAGTTTTTTCTTTCTCTGAAATTGTGGTGCACAATTGTTGAGATAATAGATGTGTAGCCTGTTGGGCTTAAATCTTCCTCTGCCTCTGTCTTGGTTTGGGGTACTCTTTTTTTTTTTTTTTTGAGACTAGATCTCGCTATTTTTGCCATGGAACTGAAGGTTCATGTTGCCCCAGGTACCATAGACTCAGGCAATCCCCATCCTCAGCTTCCCAGGTAACTGGGATTACAGTTGCACACCACCATGCCCAGCTATTTTTTCTGGGGGGGGGGGACTAGGTCTCGCTATATTGCCCCAGGTGAGTCTCGAACTGTGATTCCCCAGTCCCAGCTGCACTTTCATAGGCTGGAGCTTACAGGCATGTGCCACCGTGTCTGGCTGGTTTGGGGTGCTCTTGAGGATGACTGGAAATCATGCTCCTCTGTATCCATAAACAGCAGGCCCTGTCCCCACTTCTCCTCGCTCCTGGCAGCCACCATTTTGTTTTCTGTCTCTATGAATTTGGCTCTCCAAGTCTCTCATGGAAGTGGAATCATGCAGTGTTAATCCTTCTTATGACATTTCATTCAGCATTAATGTCTTTTTTTTTTTTTTTTTTTTTTTTTTTTTTTTTTTTTTTTTTTTTTTTTTTTTTTTTTTTTTTTTTTTTTTTTGAGATTAGGTCTTGCTTTGTTGCCCAGGGAACTGCAGGCTCATGTTGCCTGGGGTACCATGGACTCAAGTGATTCCCAGCCTCAGCCTCCCAGGTAGCTAGGATTACATGTGCCACCATGCTCAGCTATTTTTTTGAGACTAGGTCTTGCTCTGTTGCCCTGGGTGGGTCTCAAACCATGGACTCAAATGATTCCTTAGCCTTGGACTTGTGCTTTGTAGGCTGCAATTAAAGGCACACACTACCATGCCTGACATTCAGCATAATGTCTCATCCATGTTGTCACAGGTGTCAGAACATCTTTCCTTTTTAAGGCTAAGTAATAGTTCACAGTGCATGTAGACCAGCCCAGCTTACCCGCTCACCCCGTGGTGGACACTTGGATTGCTTCTGCCTTTTGGCTCTGGCAAATAATGCTTCGAGGAATATGGGTATACGAACAGCTCTTTCAACGTTGGTTTTGGTGCACACCCAGAAATGGAATTGCTGGATCATATGGTAGTTCTATTTTTAGTTTTCTGAGGACCTGCCATATTGTTTTACATAGCGGCTGTGCCATTTCACATTCCCACCCGCAGCGCACAAGGGTTCCAGTTTCTCCTCATCTTTATTTTGATTGAGTTTTTGGTAGTAGCCATTTTAATGGGTGTGAGATGGCATGTAGGAGGATTTCAAAGGACAGCCTGGGAGGTGGCTCACATCACTTCAGCTCACAGCCACTGGCTCGTTTAGTTACCAGGCTGGGGATGGGAAGAAGAGGTAAACACACAGCATTTACCACACTCACACACTCCAGCCTCCCAGGACCTGGGCCAGGCCAGCCACAGGGAGGGTATCACGGGCAGCCAGCTACCGTGTCTTCCACACATAGACCGAGATTCAAATCTTGCCTGTCTTGTCCTCTCACTGTGTGACGTTAGGGGAGAGGCTTCCTCTTGCTGAGCATCAGCTGAATAGAACCACATGTGTTCGTAAAGCCCCTGCAGGGCCACACGATCACCCTGTCACCAGATGAAGCAACTGCTTCAGGCAAAGCTTGATCCAGGAGCCCACGCACTGCCACCAAGTTGGAAAACTTCATTCACAGTCATTCATTACAATCAGCTTGGCCTGGATGTCTCACCTTTCTACATGGGCCTCCCAGTGCTCGAAAGCATGGCAGCACCTGGCTTCCCTAGTCTGGACTTTGGCCAGTGCTGGGCTCCCCCACCCCTCACAGAATGCCTTCCTTTCTGTCCTCTACTGGATCCTGGGATCCAGCCAATTCGCCCATTCTGAGCACTCTGGCCACAGCGACCGCTCTTCTCGTGGCTGCTGATCATTGGTAGGAGGAGGTAGCTCAGTGGGGCCTGGCGGGGCTTTATCATGTGGCTTCTGTCCTCATTCCTCTGGGGACATCACCTTTGCATGGCAGTGTGGTGAGGCTTCATGCTCAGTGTCTGCGTTCGGTCCGCCCCGCAACGTGCCGGAATCATTCCAAGGGCAGACCCTGACCAGCAAGGTGATGATGGATGCTTTGCCAGCTGAGATTTTGTGAATTGAACGTTAGGCCTAATGGCAAGCAGAGAGATAGTGCTCCAGCACCAGGGAGCAGGCCTGAAGCATTGAAGGAGGAAGAGCCGCCATGTTGAAGTCATTATCTCTGAAGAACTTGGGGAAAGCCAGAAGAACAGGGTGGTTTGGAAGCTGCAACCTGCTTTTTCTAGGCAGAGAGCCCAGTGGGTTCTCCGAGAGGGGAGCTCTGGGCAGGGGTGAGGGCTGGGTCCCTCCTAGTGCAGGGAATGAAACCTAATGTGCCCTCTGGCCCCATGCAGCTTCCCCCTGCTGCTCACAGACCTCCCTGGCTGCTGCTGTGAATGCTGGCAAACAGTGTTGTTCAGGTTAGCTTGGGACACGCATGGGTGGAAAGTGGGTACTGAAGTAAGTGCTGAATTCAGTAGAAGTACTGAATTCAAGTGTTGCCACAGTCTTGTGAGCTCTGTGCCTTAGGTCAGGCTAAACCCATTTCCTCACCTGAATAATGATAGAGCCAAGGGCCTGTGGTTGGGGTGAGGATAAGATGAGAAATGAATTGTGTTTTGTCCCCAAAGATAATGGAAGCACATCCAGTATCCACTGCTCATGACAGACTGGGAGGACTAGGAGGTGGGAACATTATTGTTCTCATTTCAGAGAGGGGGGAAAGCTAACTAACGGTGTCTTAGGCAAAATAATAATAATCTATTAATAATAATTTCTATAATTATGGTTGTAATTGACTTAGGTTATTTAAAAAATGAGGTAACTGTTTCAGGCAAAGCTTGATCCAGGTGTTCACACAGTGCCACCCATCGCATAGCTTCATTCACAAACTTAGACGCTCTCAGGATAGCTGCCAGAGGCTTTCCCCACCGCAGTGTCTCAGATTGTAGTGGGGAAAGCAAGCTTTTTGCTCCTCACAATTCAAACAAAGCTCCTCGCCAGATTCTTGTGGACTGAAATGGACCGCACACCCACTCCGAGCCGGTCACTGGCCACGGGGAAGGAAAGTGCTCCTTGGCTGGGCTGAACTCGCACATACCTCTGGAGCTGGCTCTGCTCTGCTGCATCAGTGCTGAAATCAGTGCTCTGGCTAGGAGGCGCCCCAGAAAGTGGAGGTCTCATTATCAAAGGAAGAGGCGTACACATTGGGCATCAGATTCACGCCTCCAAGGCTGAGCCTCTGGTACCCTGAGTGGTCAGATGCAAAGCAGTGGGCAACTGGGGGGTGGGGGGCAGGGTGCAATTGTGTGGTTCTAATTAGCTCCAGATCCCACTCTGAGTGGTATCAGGGACTGGAGCATAGGGGTCTGCTTGACCTCCTCTCCTGCCACCCTGGTGTCATGACCCCCCTTTGACTTGGATGCATCCCAGGGCTTGCAGGGAGAGAGCTAATGGGACAGTACAGGCACAAAGCTGAGATTGTAGGACCAGAAAAAAGAGCAGGGGAGAGTACGGACAGAACCCGGTTTCCCTGAGGCTGGGGGATGGACGCAGATGCCCTGGAATGAAGGTATCTGGGGCTGGTCGCCTAGTGGTCCATCCCAGAGCGGCCTTGGGATGTTTGTGTCTCTTTTGCCTCCTGCAGCCTTAACTACGGGGGAGTTTGCCTGGCATCGGACGCACAGTTCAGTGACTTCCTGGGCAGCATGGGGCCAGCGCAGTTTGTGGGCCGCCAGACCCTGGCCACCACGCCGATGGGTGAGCACCCCAAGATGTGTTCCACAGGGGGGTCCTGCCAGCAGCCCTGCATCTCTCCCTCCTTCCCCTCTGCCCTGTCCCCATCTGCTAGGCACCCAACCTGCATCACCTGCTAAGCCTGTAGCAGAGCTGGGCACCAAGTGCTGGATTGGTTTGAGTCTTTGGGGCTGGGGCTGGGGGAGGATGGCAGCCCTAAGCAGAGAGGAGGAGCTGAGTCCCTGACTGAGCCGTGACCTGCTCTCATCTCTCGACGTCTCCTACAGGGGATGTGGAGATCGGCCTGCAGGAGCGGAATGGGCAGCTGGAAGTGGACATCATCCAGGCGCGAGGACTGACCGCCAAGCCAGGCTCCAAGACACTGCCAGGTAGAGGGCTCCCTGCTCTCTGCCAGGTTAGGGGGGAAAGTCTTGTGGGCTGCCTGGGTCTGGAGGAGAAGAAATTGGGCTTAGCTTAGACTGGTAGCCCTCTGTTCCAGTCCAAGGTGGGACGGTGGCTTAGGGTTCACTCTGCGGATTGTCCATTGGACTGAACTCCTGGAGGGGTGGGACCATCATCCTTATTAGGGTTATTGCCCAGCGCCTGGTGGGGTGTTCGGCATACAGCAGGTGTTCAGCAAACATCTGTGGAGTGAATGGTTCAGTGATGGATGTTTAGCCAGGAAGGGAGTGGGTAGGTCAGAGAGAGAAAACAGGCGAGTACACAGTCAGCACAGGAAGAAAGGCAAGCAGGCCACCCCCTGAAGCCTGACTGCACCCCACCACCACCCACACTCACTCCTGTTGTGCCCCCACCCCCAGGTCCTGTGGGGGACACTCTGATACCCAGCAGAGGGTGGGTGGCTGCCCTCCTCTGCCCTCTTTGGAGGCCCAGTGAGAACTGACTTGCTGACCTCTGTCCCCAGCGGCCTACATTAAGGCCTACCTGCTGGAGAATGGCGTCTGCATTGCCAAGAAGAAGACCAAAGTGGCTCGCAAGTCGCTGGACCCGCTGTATAACCAGGTGCTGCTGTTTCCCGAGAGTCCCCAGGGCAAAGTCCTGCAGGTGAGGGGCGTGGAGGGCTGGGTGTGCAGTTCTGGGGGAAGAGGGAGGAGCCTCGGGGCAGGGGGAGGCCACTGGGGACATGGAGCACTGTAGCTCATGAGCTCCATGACGCGCTGTCATGTGTCACCAGGTCCTTTCTGGGCCTCAGCTTCTTCAGTAGTGCCTGCCGATGATACTGCAGAGATAATGAAATGCGTGCTTTATGCAAGAAAAGTGTTTACAAATGTGACTTTAGTCCTTGGTCCCCAAATACTGTCATCGTCGTCATCATCATCATCATCATTGTCATCGTCATCATCATCATCATCATCATCATCATCATCATCATCATCATCATCAGTATTAAAAGCCTCTGAACCCTGGTGATAGCAGGCTGGGAACCCACTGAGGATCCAGGAAGGTGCCTGACCCCCTGACTATTGGGACCATCTAAAGGCCACTCAGATCCGGAGCTGGAATCAGCTGCCAGTCATGGGCACCCTTGGTTGAGTGCCTGTGGGCGCCATATGCCCACAGGCTCAGAGCCCATGGCTTGGGCCTCTCCAGCTCTTGCTCCTGAGCTGGGAAGGAAAGCCGTCCAGGGCAGGGCCGAGGGGTGGCACGTTGCAGAGACCATGGGACTTTTGCCCCCCTGGGAGTTCAGACCCATCGAGGTCACAGGTTCAGTCTGTGGCTAGGGGCCGACAGCGAGTGTAGCAGCACTCAATGAGAATGTATTTTTATGTTAGAGCATGGCGTGGGAGAAGAAAGGAAACACTTCTCACTCCAAGTGGGGATGTCAGTGTGGCTCCTGTTGTGAATCCCGCGTACACTGGGTTAGGGTGCATCTGTCTTACTGTATGTACAGCCCTGTGGCTGGGTTGTACTGAGAGGCTGGGGACACTTCCAGACGCATTCAAGTCCAACCTAGATTCCGAGTCCTGAGTGCTAAGCATGATCCATGCAACCTCCGTGCTCAGGCACAATCTACACACACATCAGGCCACCTGAGGCTACTGGCCACTGGACCAAGGTGTGTGTTCTGGGCTCAGCATCTGGGAAAAGCCCCATCGCCTGGCCCCCTGGGCTGCCCTCTGGGTGGGGAGACAAATCTGAGCTGGACCTTGTCCAGTGTTCACGCGGGACAGACCGGCCACGAGGGAGGTGTGCAGCGGCACTCGTATCAGCTGCCAGGCCGCCGTGGGCCGCAGGCTGGCTTACACGACAGAAATTCGCTGCTCCCACACTGAGCCCTGTACAGTTTCGGGGTGCCAGGGGTTTGACTTGTCCTGAGGCCCCTCCTTGGTGACAGCCAGGCACCCTGACACCAGGGCGTCTGGGGGGTGTGCTCAGCCATGTCCCCCTGTGGTTCTGATCCCTTCTTATAGCACCAGTTTGGCTGCAGTCCCCCCCAAAGGGCCCCACTTTACCATCATCGCATATTTCTAAGCTCTGTTTCTAAATATGGCCCCTCTGAGGCCCTAGGAGTCAGGGCTTCCGTGTGAATCTGGAGGGGATGTGTCCCAGCGCCTGTTCCCCTGGGTTCAGCCCATCGTGCCGGTGGAAACGGGCCAGTGTCTGCCCGGGGCTGGGCTCCCATCAGCTGCCCATGGAGCTCTGACGGTGACCAGCTGGATGTTCCTGGTTTCACTTCTCTCAGCTTTGGTTCTCCCAGATAAGAAGTCAAATCTTGTTGGGGAGGGTGGTGGGGAGACTGGCTATCAGACTAGTGCTTTGAATAGGCCCAGCATGCAGGGAAGCCAACTCACCCTGGGTGCTGGGCAGCGGACAGAAAGCCTTTACCTGCTTCACCCTCACCTGCTCAGGACTGAGGTCAAAGGACTTGCCCATAGCCACCCAGCAAGACTGGACTCGGCCATACGTGTGTCTTGACAACAGCGGTTGGGTGTTAAGTCACAGACCAAGCCTTCCCGGCTTTGCAGGGGGGACAGACAGAGGCTGAGGCATGGGAGAATTAAGTGAGGTCCTACAGTCACAGATGCTGCCCAGCAGGCAGCTTGGGGAGAGAGGGTACTGGCCAGGATGGGCTGGCACTGCGGTGAAAGACCTGTTGGAGGAAGGAACAGGTCCCAGCCACTTTTTCAAACTGCACAGAGAGCGTTGGTGGTATAGTGGTGAGCATAGCTGCCTTCAAACTGCAGAGGGTTTCTGAGGATCTGGAAGCAGCATCCGGGAGGGAAGCAGGTAGGGGAGTTACGGTGTGGACTCAGCCCTGGGGGCTTGGGTTAGAAATGGGGCAAGATGGCAGGCAGGACATTGGCCGCGCTGGGTGAGTGATAAGGGCGGCACTGGTGCCAGGGGAACATGGCCAGATGTGAGCAACTGGGAGGCACAGGACCTGGAGATGACCTGGGCGTGGGGGTGACCCCCCCCCCAGGTTTCGGTGCTGCCCTGTGAGTGACCCTGGAGGACTGGAACTACTATCTTTTGCCCTGCAGGTGATCGTGTGGGGGAACTACGGGCGGATGGAGCGAAAGCAGTTCATGGGAGTGGCCCGCGTGCTGCTGGAGGAGCTGGACTTGAGCACCCTGGCCGTGGGCTGGTACAAGCTCTTCCCCACCTCCTCCATGGTGGACCCGGCCACGGGCCCCCTGCTGCGGCAGGCGTCCCAGCTGTCCCTCGAGAGCACCGTGGGGCCCTGCGGTGAGCGGTCTTAGTGCCCGGATGGGGAGGGGCTTCCCCAGATGGCCTGGAGACCGCCCAGCCCCGACCTGGGACCCCAGGCCCAGGGGCATGTTGAACAGAGGAGGACGGGGTTCTCCCCCATGGCGGGGAAGCAGAACGGGGAGACCTGCCCCCCTTGGGCCCCTCCTCACCCCTTCTTTGCCTCCTACCCCCGAGACCTTCCCTCTCCCAACGGGATCGGCTGCACTTTTGACTTGGCGGGTTCTTGACTGGTGGATGTGGCTGCGATCAGAGAAAGGAAAGACCGAGGTGGCAGAGCAAACCATTCTCCCGTCCCGGGCTCCGTCTGACCTCCCCCTCTTTGCCTCCTCGGAAGCTCGCTGCCAGGAGCCAAGTCCAGAACCCAGCGGCCATCTCCATGGTGCCAATTACCAGCAAGTGTCTTTCCTGTGGCACCGGGTTCAGGCAGCTACTCCTGCCCCCCAGCCAGTGGGGCAGCTCTGCAAGGATCCGGAGCCAGCTCCGGGGGGCTCAGAGCCCCCCCTGAAGAGGAGCTCAGGCCTCCCTCCGCCTGCCAGTGGAAGGACCCGCAGCCTGTCCGAGTCCATCTGTCCATCCCCTCCTGCCTGCCCCTCTTCCAGTGGCTCTAGGAACTGGGGTCCAGCTGGATCAAAGGAGGAGGCGCCCTGGGTCTGGTGCAGACCCCCCAGGGTGCCTTGCTCCATGGGACAACTAGTTTGGAACCACCTGGTGGACTGGAAAGAACTGTCCTCTGCTTTTTGGAGGCGGAGCTGCAGGACCTTGATTTTCCAGAACCCCAAGCTCAGAGAGCCACCCTCTCTGCATTTTGGGGTGTGTATCAGCAAGGGAGTCTGAGGAAAGCTGGAGGTGGAACTGGTGGTGCCAAGGTGAGGATGAGGAGTCTCCAAACAGGAGAATCCCTCCTTTTTGAATGAGGTCAAAGGTCATCTCATCCACACCCCCTCCTGCCTCCAGGCTAGGGGTCTGGGGAGGCAACAGAGCTCCCCAATTTTAGTCTTTTTAAATCAACCATCCTGTACCCAGGGCAGCGCTCACTGCCCTGGCCTCAGTGACCTTGGCTCAAGGACAGATGATGGTAGGAAAGCATGTGAGTGGGGGTAAGAATCAGGAGGTTCCTTCTCAAGCTGGCCTGGGTAGCTGCCTAGCCAGCCCAGCCCTCCCTGGGGCCTACCAGAGCCCTTTTGCATGCTGGGGAGGACGCAGGCTGGCCCCTCTTTCTAGAAGCACATTTCTGCCACTTCCCCTGGGAGGCACCCAGCAGCCCACTCCCCCTCCTTAGCCAGTCCCTGCTGTGTAGGGTATAGTCCAGGTTAGCTGGGTAGTTAGTGTTCCAAACCCTGGGGTCTGTTCTTAGCGCACATGTAGTCCCTGCAGAGTCCCAGGTGGGGGCGCAGAGGAGACACGGACATCTCGGAGAGGCGTCTCCTGGCTGGCCTGGACCTGGAGCCTCTCAGCTGCCCCTCCTGCCCCCTCCCCCCTCCTCTGTAGGGGTAGCTGGAGCTACCCATTATACTCAGATGTTCTGATTTATCATCCTTGGTACTGATTTTACTTTTGAAAGCACTTCTGAGGTGCATGGGCCTCGGTGGAAGGGCCCAGACTTCACCGGGGGGAGGTGGGTGCAGGTCCGCTGAGAGGCCCCACCTTATTCAGGGGCGCACTCTAGGCTTTTAACCAGGTGGTTCCATGTGGAATTCCTCCCCTCCCGTTGCCTGTTTAAGCCCTGGGTATCCTTTCAAGTTCTGCTTTTGGGTCCTGTCACCCACTTGAACTTCTCACACTGCGCTGGGCAGGGGAGATGAGATGCCCCTTTTATCCGGAGGCCTGCAGGGCCTCCCGAGATGTGGGGGGTGGGATCCCAAAGCCGGGCAGGAGGGGCAGGGTCTGAACGGCTTGGCATCGGCCTGGCATCGGCGGCCCAGAATCCGCCCCTCCTCCGTTTGTTGTTTTTCCAGTGTGATTTCTCTGCTGTTCGTTTATTACTCACCATTTGGACTATTTTGAGCCAGGAGAGCGCCTCCTCTCTCCAGTCATCACTGCTCTGGGTGTTCAGGGTAGCTTTGCAAAGACAGGGCAGATCCTGGCTGTCCCGAGCAGAGGGAGATGGGGGCTCGGTGCCCCACTGCCAGAGCTGACCCCCTGTGTCTGCACTGGCTTCCCCGAGAGAAGAGAGAGCGCTCCAAAGCAATAACATCCTCCTGGGGGTGGTCGGCGAGGGCCCCCTCAATGACTTACTTGTCTGTTCTGTGAAATCTCAGCTCACCTCCTGCAGGGGTGGGGTGGGTGGGGGCTGGAGCCCTGTTTCTTTGTTTCATTGTGAGCACATGCCCTCATCCGTGCCCCCATCCGAGGGGCTCTGACTGTTGGGCATGGGTTCCCCTGGGGATGCGGCCTGGGGAGGGGAGTGGCTGTTCCCTCCATCTCCTCCAGGACCCCTCCCCACCCAGCTTGTCCTGGTTGCTCTCTCCTCCTTTGCCAGCTCACATCTCCCCACTGGAGAGCAGAGAAGGTGCAGTTGGGGGGCTCCCTGGGGAGCTTTGGGGTTTCTAGGGGACAATCCTTTTATCAACTTCTGGGTCAAAGGGCACCATTGGAGGGAGTCATTGCCACCCTCTTTCTCTAGACTCTGTTTTCCTACTAAAAGGGAAGCAGCGTGGAGACCAAGGGGGAAGGCCATTTTCATTTTGTGACCAGGAGACACACGGGGGGAAGCCCACCTGTGGGGTCACCTATGGGTTCCATGACATCCCTCAGCCTGGGCCCCTCCTACTCTTGGCTGAGCTGGAGTCAGAACGGGGCAAGAAGGGCCCATCGTTTTCCTTCTTCCCCGGGAGCCTCCCAGTCGCCTTGAGGTAAACTTGCCCATCTGAGAACTGAGGGAACTGAGATTCAGGAACAGGAAGTGACTTGCCCAGACCACTCAGCAGGTGAGCCCTGGGGGCTAAACCTGGGCTTCATTGTGCTTCTTCTGCTCCTTCCCAGAATGAGACCACGGCTCCAGGCCACGTCTGCCACAAGAAGTATTTGTGGCACTAAACCTCTGGCCCACCCACTGTTGTTACCCTCTGGCCTACCCAGTGCTGTTTGGTTCCATCTTGGTGGACCAGTAACTTTTCTAGACCCAGTCTCTGAGGAGAGGGTGGCCATTGAGACAGCCATCTTAGGAGGCTCGGCCCAGCTCGGCCCAGTGTGTGGTCCAGTGTGTGGATTCTGGCTAGGCGTCATGGTCTGGGTGGGAACTCCCATCAAGCCATACCAGCTCGAGGCAGTTAAGAAGGGCTGTGTGGAGTGGGGCATGACTGTGGAACCCCTTCTCTTTAGGAGATCCTCACAGACCTTCAAATGATGTCATCACACCTGATCTTCCTGTAGTGCTTTTGAAGTTTTTGCTTTCAAAGTGCTTTTCTCCGGGTGTACCCTCCCAGGAACCCTGGGCCGAGGTGAAGGCCTGTGATCTCAGCCCCATTTTAAAGAGAATGAAACAGAGGACCTGGGCAAGGAGGCACTTGCTAAGGTCCCACTGGGAGGAAGGGGCCGAGTCCAGGTTGGAACTCGTTCTCCAACGCTTCTTCCACATGAGGAGGGGGAGCTGGCAGTCCCCTGGTGGCTCTGCACCTTTCCCGAGCCAGGGTGCCCTCGGGGTTCACGAGCGCCCTGCCCCCACTCCTTTGGAGCACAGCTGTTGTGGCTGGCAAGGCCATCTGCGTTTATTGATTGAGCAGCAGCAGCGCTGTGCCAGACCTGGGGACCGTGCCCTCCCCGCCCCCTGTGATGGCGCCCATGCCCTGGGAAGGGCCTGGCTCTGTACAGCAGCACCTCAACATGGACAGGAAGCTTTCTTGTCCATGAGCTCCTCTGACTTACAAGCCCCATGGAGAGCTGCCACGCTCACCATTCTCACAGCTTCTGTGAGGGCTGAGGGGGAGATTTGAACCCGCAGCCTGGCATCACACCAGAAGCCTTTTCATTCTAGGGCTGCTTCCCGAGGGGTGGCAGGAGAGCAGGACCCCGGGGCCTCAGGCTGGGGGGCCTCTCTCCATCCACCCACCTTTCTTTCAATTTCTCTCCAGGAGCAAGAGCTGCTAGGGCCTTTGAGGAGGGAGGGTATGGGAGGGGGATTCCCCCGATTGGAGTGGGTCACGTTGCATTGTGTTCACGACCATGTAGCTCATGTTGAAAATTAAAGTTTTTGGCTTTTCTAAGCTGGCTTGTTCTGCTTTGTGTTCTCCCGGGGAAGCAGAGGGTGGCCGGTCCATGTTTAAGGGGTTAGTGCTGCAGTGTGCACCCAGGAGCTTTGTAGACACCCCCTCACAGAGCAGGGAGGGCCCCAACCCAGAACCTGTCCACCCTGCAGCAGGATCCTGGGTGAACCTTGCCCTTTTGCTGATGGAAACCAGCCCAGGGAGGAGATGAGATTCCCCAGCGTCACAGCCTCCAGATGAGAGCTCAGCCCGTCCTGTGCAATTCAGATGGCCCAGTGATCTGTGGGTGTCAGCAAGGCCTCCCTCATCCTGAGGTGGGGCTAGAGAGGCCACAGTCTGAGCTTTGGGGGCGGGGAGGGTGTGCTCTTTACGCACTGTACCAGACCGTGCAAGTTACCCATATGTCCACGCTGGACCAGAGGTGGTTCCATTCCCTAGTCCTTCCCTGGGCTACTCATGGGAAGTGAGCAGCTAGCCTCACTGTGGGAGCCCAGGGTAGAGAGTTCTGCATCCCCCACAAGATGGAAAATGACATCAAGCAACAGAAACAGCCCCCTGCCTCCCCCCTTGGGGAGTGCCCCTCCACGGGGCTTTGCACCCACTGGATGACTTTACAGTCGGGCTTATATTTACGATGCAGCTTTAATATATTTCTGATAGGGAGGGGCTCGCCACGGAGGAGGGTGAACCTGCCTTTGAAGACAGCACTGAGGCCACCGCGTTGAGGCCACAGCCCCGCCCTCCACGCCTGGGGAGGGTGCGGTGATGGGTGCAACCGGGCCCCTCCGGCCCACGCTGACCCCCGACCCGAGTGGGCCAGTCAGATGGACTTCCGCCGGGCCCGGGGCCGACCTGCCCGACTGCCACCTGCAAACCCCGGGCTCGCGGGGGGCGAGAAGCCCAGATTGTCGCGGGCCCCGCGCTCCAGCCGGTGGAGGCGGTAGGAGATGGAGGCGGCGCCCCCGGGGTGGGCGGGGCGGCGGGACCGGGCGGAGCCGCGGCTCTCGGGCGCCCCCAGGCGGAGCGGGCTGGCGCGGCGGCCGGCGCGCTCCGGCAGGTCGGTGCTGGCCGCCAGGAAGCGCAGGACCACGAGGTTGAGGAAGGCACCGATGACCGTGAGCCCCAAGAGGATGTAGAGAAAGCTGAAGACCACGTAGGGTGGCTTCCTCTGCAGTGCCTCGTCGCTCTGCAGCGCCACGAAGTCGCCGAAGCCGATGGTGGTGAGGGTGATGAAACAGTAGTAGTACGCGTGGAAGAAGGTCCAACCCTCGAAGTGCGCAAAGGCCACGGCCCCGAGGGCCAAGGTGGCCGCGCACACCAGCAGCCCCGCCACCACCATGTTCTCCGTGGAGACGCGTGGTCGCGGCAGGCCCAGGCAGCGCTTGGCCGCCAGCAAGAGGCTCCGCACCAGGGCGTTCAGCCGCTCGCCCAGGCTCTGGAAGGTGACCAGCGTTAGGGGGATGCCCAGGAGCGCGTAGAACATGCAGAAGACCTTGCCGGAGTCCGTGCCTGGCGCTGCGTGGCCGTAGCCTGGAGGGGGAACGAGGGAGGGTGCGTGAGTGTCCACTCCATCTAACGCTCCCTCCTGGCGCCCAGTGCCAGCCGCACCCAGCAGCCAAGCATCCCGAAATGCTGGTGCTAACTAGCTCACACCCTGGCTTTAAACGCCCCGCAGAGTGCCCCACAGTCCCCCAAACTGTAAGCAACCCAAGTGCCCCTCAGCTGGGCAACGGGTGGACACCTTGTGGTACCGCCATCCTGCAGTGGGTACTGAATGTATCAGACTGGGGGGAAGAACCTGGCACACAGGCTACTGGGATGACGTTCTGGAAACTTCCTGGCAAAGCCATAGTGACAGAGAACAGATCTGTGGTCACCAGGGGTTGGGACTGGGGGAGGGGTTAATACAAAAGAGTGGCTGGCAACCAGTTTGGAGCCCTACAGAGCCCGAAGGGCCACAGTTGTTACAAAGGAAGGGTGCCAGTGTTGGGGGTGGAGGGGTGGTGGGTGTGCTCTACATCTTGGTCCAAACTTCAGCTACACCACAGGTCTTCATTTGCCAAAACTCAGAGGTTTAACCTGAAAAATGATGAGCTTTACTATATGTATGTTGAAACCTTCATGGAAAAAGAGAAATCAAACCTTCTGTGGCTCCCTAGTACCCATGAGGTAAAATCCCACTTCTCAGCGGGGTTCAAGCTACTCTCCCTTCTCCAGTCTCTCTAGGTCTCCCCAGCCAGCATGTCCCACCTCCACATCTTTTCTCATTCCCATCCAGTCCACTAACCTGGTCCAATTCTCCCCAAATCAGCCCTCCCCAGACCCCTCTTCAGTCTGCTGTAACTCTGTGTCACTGAGTCCCTCAACTGCTGTTGGGGACCTAAACATGAATGGATGTTTCTCAGTCTTGGGGTGCCATGCCACAGTTGGAGAGTGAGCAGGTGTGTGACTCTTAAAGTTATTCTCGAAGGGACCCATAGCCCAGGAAGAGTCAAATGAACCTTCCCCAAAAGATTATGTCTCCTTTAGCAAACTTACCTCATCTGTGACAAAGTAAAATACCCAGACCCTTTGTCCCCACAGCTGTACAATCCTGACTCCAGAATATACACCATACAAAGGAATGTGTACATGTGGAGCGTTGATGAAGCAATGCTGGTGACAGCAAAAACTAGACAACTTACTCTCCATTCACAAAGGCCTGATACATCAATCAGGGTGCCCTGGAACAATGGAATTCTGCACAGCAGAGATTCCGACTGGGGGACATTTTGCCCCTTAGGGGATATTTGGCAATGTCTGGGGCATTGTGGGTTCCCACAAATGGGAGGTGATGTGCTGCTGGGTGCTCCTGGCATCTATTGTTTAGAGGCAAGGATGCTATTAAACATCCTGAGATGAACAGGAGAGCCCCAAAACAAAGACTCCCTAAAAATGTCAGCAGTGCTGAGGCTGGGAAACCCTGCTACAGAATCATGGAACAGCTAACACAGTTCTTTCAGAATTGATATGAAAAAAGCACCAAAATATATGAAGTGAAAAGAGAGTCAAAACTCTGTATGGTAGGACATCTATATAATATGTATGTCTATTTTAAAGAAACATTGAGGAAGAGAATGTATCTGGAAGGCTGCACAAGGAACTGGTAACTATATTTGATGCAGGGAAGGAAATTTATGGATTGGGAGACAGGATAAGAGGGAGACTTCCTTTTCATTCTATGTCTTTGTGCCCTGTGAAGTGTATACATGTAACTTATTCAAATATTGACAAAAATCATAAATGTACACATTATGTGTATACTTAAAGACCTTTAACTCCCTTTACACATCTCAGCTGCCCAGAGTGAAGTAGATAATGGTGATAACTAAGCATGCTGGGGACTCTACATGAATCGTTTCATTGAACTCTCCCATTCCTAATGATATTATTATTCCCCTTTTACAGATTAGAAAACTAAGCTCTGAGAGAGGAAGCAGCCCGAAGGTCACAGGGTCTGAGCTGTGAACAACCATCCTCCATCGTGTCTTAGTGCCTGTCCCATACAGAGCTCTGGTGCCTGGCTCTGTTCAAGGCTGTCTTATGCAGCCCGGAACACTCCATGTGAGCTGGCGCCCCGAGGTGGTCAGAAAAGGCAAAACCCCCTGTGTATACCCTCTCTTTCCCTGCTCCCAGGAGGACAACCACAGAGGAGGCCAAATCCAGCAGGGAGGTCTCCAAAGAATATGGGGAAGGGAAGGAGAGGTGGACAGGGCCTCTGCCACTGGGCATGGCAACAGGAAGGGTCCAAGGCTGAGCCCAGATGGGCAAGCAAGGGTGCCCTGTGGATAGGAGGGGGCAAGAGGGCTGCATGGGAGTTGGGCTCTGAGTGATCCCTAAGGAATCCCTGTTATTACGAAGCAATGGTGCCTGTTTAGCATCAGGCCCTGTGCCCATCATTGACTGATCCTCCTGTGGTGTATGAGGCAGAAGCAACTGTGCTCTGCAACTGAGGAAAACAGGTCTCTGAGAGGAACAATCAGTTGCCACTAAAAGCAAGTGGCCGCAGAGCTGAGACTAAAACTCTGGACTGTATAACAGCAGAGCCAGCTTTTAACCCACCGCTCATACTTGCATAGTGTATTAGAGCATCATGGAGACTCTTCCTCCATGGCCTGGCTCCCAGCTGGTGGTCCAAGCCCAAGAGGGTCCCCAGGGAGTGGCTGGAACCTAGCTCCAAGCTAGCTCCACAGAACCCGCTTCTCTCAGTTCCTGCTGCCCCGGGTTGAGGCAGGTACCGGCCAGACGGTAGCCATGGCAACGGTGGGGGCTCCGGATGTAAGGAACAAACTGCTCTGGATCCTCGAGGGTGAGGTCTGAGGCTTGCGGCAATCAATCATTCCTTCCACAAATATTTATTGACTGTCTCCTGCCCGCCTGACACTGGCCATGCTGTAGTGACTGAGACAGGTCAGGCCCCTACTCTCCCAGAGCAACAGAGCGGTAGTCAAAACAATACCAACTATCTCTTTAAATGCTCTGCGTGTCGGGTCCTGCATCTCTATCTCCTTGAAGACACTGGTCTCCCAGTAGCCCTGAGCTGGGGCCGGCTAGCAGGCCTGCATCTGCTAGCAGTAGCGATTACCCCCATTTCACAGGAGAAAACTGAGGCTCAGAGAGGTTAAGCAACTTGTCTGAGATCACCCAGCTAGTGGGACGCCGCCAGGCTAGGAAACAACTCTGCCCACTTGAACTTCCAGCCCCCTAGGCACTCCCGCGGGCAGTGGCCAGCTTGACCTACTGACTCCCCCTAGCCCCACCAGCAGGAACGACAGCCACATTGGGCAGACGGCGTGTGAGGCTCGGTGCACTGGGGGACTCGCCCCAACACCCCAGCGGGGCGGGGGCAGGCGCGGGAGGGAGACCCAGGGGGCTGCGGGCGGCTCGGGACGGAGCGCGCGCCGCGGATAGGCGCCCGGGGCCGCTCACCGATGGTGGTGATGACCGTGATGGCGAAGTAGAAGGAGCCGGCGAACTTCCACTGGCGGCCGGCGCGGTGCGGCTCGGCCTGCAGCGCCAGGCGCTCCAGCTCGCGGTAGTCCTCGGCCGAGAAGCCGTACTTCCTGCGGAACTCGAGCTGCTTCTGGGCCAGCAGCCGCTTGCGCCCACTCTCCGCCTCGGACTCGAGCGCGTCGAAGACCGCGGCGCCCACCAGCAGGTAGGACAGGATGCACAGGACGAGCGCGGCGGAGCGCACGCTCTGCTTCCTCATGGCGGCGCCCCCGGGCCCGCGCCCCGGCCCCGCGCCGCGCTCGCCCCAGCCGGGTCCATGCGCCCCGACGGCCGCCCGCGCGCTCCGCCCTCCGCGCCCGCCACCGCGCGCAGGGAGCCGGACCCGGGCTGCGCGCGCGGGCTGGGGCCGCCCGGGCACTGGGGGCGGGGCCTTGGCGGGGAGCGGGGACCCGAGCGCAGAGACGGCCGCCGGGCAGCGAAGTCCCTCCCCGGCTGCCTCTGTTGACCTGCTGGCGCCCCGGGACGGACGCGTCTGGCGAGAGCTGGAGCACAGCGCCCCCGCGGAGTCAGCGGGGTCCTGGCTCCAGCGCCATCTCGCTTGTGACCTGGACCCCGTCACTCCTTCCTAGGTTCCCGCGGGTGTAAATAGCGCTGACAGGCGGGGCTGGCTGAAGCCACCCAGACAGCGACTCCAGACAAGGCTGAGCACCAAGGAACACTGCCTCCTGGGGCGAGGTGGGCACCGCGCTGAGTGCCAGGCTCCCTGGGCAGCGTCTGGGGAGGGAGCTTCCAGGCGGCAAGTGCAAGTCCTTCACGCAGAGAAGTCACTGTGGCTGGGTGCAGGAGAACTGGGGTTTCCGGGGTGCCCAAGAGGAGGGAGCAGTGGCAGGGAGGCCGAGGGGTGACTTCCTGTAGGGGCTCCAGGCGCTTGCTCCTCGGTACGGTTCAAGCCCACGGAAAGGTCCCGATGCGCAGACACCCACCTTCTGACTTTCCAAGGGGGTGTGCTGGCTCGCACGTGGGCGAGGAACGGAGGCTAAGAGCCGAGGTCAGTCAGGAGGCTGTGGAGCCCAGAAGCGTGCCGAGGGTACCCAGAGATGGGGAGATGGCCTGGGTTGTGCCAGGGCAGGGCAACTGGGCATCCCAGCCACCCTCAGCACTGAGGAGTGTCCGTGTGTCCGCCGTGGCCAAGGGTGTGAGGGCAGAGGTGGTGTCTGCCACTTCCAGGTCTGCCAGAGGGGCACCGTCCCACCAGCCACACTCTGAATGCGGGGACCGGAGATTCAGTCCGGGTCAGAGCCAGGGCAGAAGCAGCACGGGTGCCAGGCTGCCCCCTGGGCAGGACGCCTGTTTTGAACGTCTGTTGTGCGAAGGCCCTGAGACACGGAGTCCACAAGCTCGAGCTTGGGGATGGGCTGAAGTGAGGGCGAAGGGCAGGCCTCAAGGTGGCCCCTTGGTCTTTGGTGTGAACTGCTGGGTGCTTGGGGAGTCTTCTGTGGACCTCGTGCTGCGGCCACCTGCACCAAGGTGACATGCATTTGGAGGGCTTCCTTCATGGAGATTCTGGGCCGAGCCCAGGCCCCCTCCCCCGCAGCTCTTTGGAGCACTTGCACTGCAGGTGTCTGCTGCAGCCTTGACAGCAGATTCCCCATGGCAGGCCCCCCTCGACTTGCTCCCCTCCACTGGCGCCCCACGGCAGGCGCCCCCGTCCTCCCAGGACTGCCGTTCCTCCCCCAGCCCCTTACATTTTTCCTCCGGTTGCATTGAACTTCCCGCTCCTTGCACAGACTCTTGTTTTGCTTCAACAGTCCTCCCTGTCCCACTCGACAGCCAGCAGGGATAGGATGGTCACCTGGACTAGCTACCTAGGAGGCTCTTCCCACATTTTTTTTTTTTTTTTTTGAGACTAGGTCTCGCTATTTTTGCCTGTGGAACCGCAGGCTCACGTTGCCCGGGGTACCACAGACTCAAGCAATCCCCAGCCTCAGCTTCCCAGGTAGCTGGGATTACAGGCATACTCCACCACGCCCAGCTATATATTTTTGGAACTAGGTCTCACCACGTACCCCTGGCAGGACTTGAACCGCGATCCCTGGCCCTGGCTGCAGCTTCCTAGGCTGCCGCTTACAGGCATGCGCCACCATGCCTGGCCTTCTTCCCACGTTTTAATGTATTTGCTCACCACCTCCCCATGCGCAGGTATGGCTGGGGTGCCGGCTCCTTCTTCAGCTCCCAGCCTAGGTGACTGCAGATTCACGGTCCTGCCATCTTACATTCCTCCCTCTCGGGTAACCATCCCATCCTTGTCAACACTTGTAGTGCAGGCATCAGACTCACCCATCTGCGCAGGTTCTTTATTGTTGCTAGCAGGTGCAAAGACACACCAGGCAGGGCAGGGCCGTGGCTAGGGGCTGGGAGGCAGGCAAGCCCCCCACCCCCCAGGACTCTGCCTGCTTTCTCTGGGCGCTCTGGCATTCTCTCTCGTGCTCTCTCATCCTGAGCTCATGCTCTCTCTCTGTGCCCCTTTATTCCCTCGCCCCCAGGCCCAGGTGTGCACACTTGTGCCCACACCCACTAGACTGCACAATCATGCACAAGCCACCCCAGGGCCTGGATATGCAGGCTAATAAAGGAAGAGGCCGGACTCACTCCTGACCCTCCTGACCTGACGCTATAAATTTCCAATTCTGTGTCTGTGTTGCCCCGAAGGCAGGGTCCTATCCTGGCACCTCTCTGTTTCCAGCACCCAGCACATACCCAGTGACAGTGATCAAGTGTTGAAGGTGAAAAGGCCACACCTGGGTCGCCTGGGCTCACGCCGCCTTTCCGCTGCGTACCAGCTGGGTGGACTTGGGAGGCCTCAGTTTCCCACCGGTAAAGTGGGGGCAGGAGTTTCTATCGCTCCCTGTGCTGTGCTAGGCCACACCTTATACAGGCCCCAGAGATGCCCGCTCCTGTTGTAGGGCCTCTAGAGACGCTAACTCATGTGGCAAATGGGAATGCAGGCTGCAGATGGACTTGAAGTCTGCTGACCTGGAAGCAGGAATAACCTGCGAGGGAGCTGTCACCCGGGGCCCTTGTGATCAGGAGAGGAAGAACCAGGGAGGTGAGAGGATGAGGATGAAGAGGGAGGAAGGAAGCCATGAACCCAGCAAAGCAGGGACATCTGGAATTTGGAAAAGGGGAGGAACCAGACTCCTCCCTGGAACTTCTGGAAAGCCCCACCAACGCCTTGCCATGAGCCCCGTACCACCTGTGCCGACCCCAGCCCCAGAGGAGAGCACGTCCGTGCCATTCCGTCTGTCATTCCCTCTGCAGAGCAGCCACAGCCACGGTCACCACTGTGGTGCTGGCGAAGATGCAAGGAGCCGGTGGAAACCCCCAGAGCCTGTCTGGCTGGGGCCTCAGCGCCGAGCGTCAGCCGTTAGTATCACCAGTGAGCAGCCCCCCGGCCCGGGGGCTGCCTTCCCCGAGAAGCCTGCGCTCGTGGTCCAGAAGCTGGCACTGCTGCCTCGGCCTTATTTTTAGCAATGCCATCAGCAAGTTCCACTTCCTGATCTCGGCCCAGACTTCAGGGGAGCCAGAAACCAGGACTGGAGTCTCAGGGTGTGTGTGTGTGTGTGTGTGTGTGTGTGTGTGTGTGTGACCCTGTGTGTGTGATTACAGCCCCACCGGCCCCAGGGGGCCTGCAGTGAGCTTGCTGGGTGTGTGTGGGGGGCAGGTGTCCTTAGGGAAAGGCCAGGGCCCATGCTGGGGCAGCTGGTGGCTCCTGGACATGGACACAGCCGGCCAGTGAGGCCTGGGTCAGTGCCACCTCCTCTGGCAGAGGGCACGCCCACTTCTCTGCACCTACTTTTCCCTCTGAGATGTGAGGGTGATGCTACAGACGCCTTGGAGGACCATGCCAGGGATGATCAAAGACAGTGCCACTTTCCCCAATAGCAGCCGGCCGCCCTTCCTGCAGCAGGGGCAGAGCTAAGCTGCCCATGCCTGCCTATGCTGGGCACACCGTGGACAGTGCTCTCCAGTGCAGGGTGTTGAGGCATCAGGGACCAGGGGGGTGAAGGGGGAGGCCCTGCTCCAGGAAGTGACCAGACAGGACTTGAACTCAGGGTTGCAGGACCCCCAGGTGAAGCAACACCGCCCCCCCCCCCCAATCAGGTTAGAAGCTGCTCCTTCTTCATCCCTGGACCTTGCTTTCTAAGAGGTCTAAGCGGGGGCTCAGGGGGCCTGGAAGGCTGCCTGGCCCCCCTCATGAAGAGGCGCTTTGTCAAGCCTGCCCATGGGGGTGGGTATTATTGGGGCCATGGGGACTGTCTGGTCATGCCAGGCAGGTGACGCTGCCTGGTGCTTGGCATTTTCAGCTCCTGGCTCTATTTTAAGGCAAGGAGGTTAGAGTTTGTGGATGTGTGTTTCTCAGCTGGGAAAAATCATCAGCTGAGCAGACACCAAAAACAGCAACACCCCAGGCACCCCTTTGCTCCCCTTCCCTCAGTTCCCCCCCTTCTCACTCCTGTGGGAGCCTCAGGGACCTGGTGATTTTCCTTTGTCCCTTCCTGCCAGCACCAGCCCCATAATCCTGGACCTCCCTCTTGTGGAACCCTGGCTGTGGCTGGAGCACAAGGGGAAAGGCTGGCCAGGCTCAGGGTGGCTTGCGGACCCCCACTTCCCAGTTGACCTCGCTGGCTCTGGCAGAGAGGCAAGACTGGCCTGGCAGGTGGGGGAGGAGGTGTCAACGGAGGCACACAGAGCAGGGCCGAAACAGGAGCTGGGCTTTAGCTCCTCTTGGACCAGTGGCTCTGAGCCTCAGTTTCCTCATCTGCGACATGGGGTTTCAAATATTGGCCCCACCATCCTGTGAGGGCTAAACAGCAGTGTGAGCCCGTGACCAGGATGCTCAGCAGATGCGAGTCCTTCCATTCTCCCCCCTGCATTTCCTCTTTCCCTTTAAACACCCCATAGCCCCCAGCTTCCTGTGACCTTAAAAATCAAAGGGGTTGATCTCTCAAACCTGCAAACTCAACTGATTCCTAGCCTCAGCCTCCCAGTAGCTTGGATTACAGGCATGCGCTACTGAGCCCAGCTATTTTGTTAGCAGCTAGGTCTCGCTATGTTGCCCGGGGTTGTCTCGAACCCGCGGACTCAAGTGTTTCCTAGCTCAGCCTCCCAGTGGCTTGGATTATAGGCACGTGCCACCACGCCTGGCTTAAAGGAGTTGATTTCTATACTTAGAATGTAGTTCAGGACTTTCCTGAAGGCCAGAGGACCGGGTGTTTCCCCCTGGTCAGATCTCTGCCTTGTCTTTCTCCTTAAAGAAAACAACAGAACCTGAAGGGACGATGGGGACCAGCTCCTTAGAGAGGCCACCGTATTCTCTTTGCAGCTTGAGTGTCTTTTAGGAATCTGGGTGCTAGAAGTTCAAAGCCGCCTCTTACTAATTTAAAGCATGTTATAGGCAGAAGCTGGGGGTTTGCCCGAACCTTCCAGGCACTGGAAAAAGCACCACATAGTTTGGGGGACCCAGGGAGATGGAGTCTCGAGTATTGCCAAGGAAACGCCATAGCCCTGCGCCATGGGGACACCTTGTGCCAGGATGATGGGGATACCACTTGGGGGACAAGTGACAGCGGTCTGAGCATGACCTGTCTCCATGTTGGCACATCAATGACTGCTCAGAGCTTCCCCAAGTCACTTGCAGCCATTCTGTTGGAGCCACTCAGGGTTTATCCTCCCCCCTGATCAGGGGGGTCACTCTCCTGGCTAGTGGGAACCCTAAGACCTTGGTGCTGCTAATGGCTGGTGGTGGGGGGGTATTCTCTCTGTATCCATGTATGTTTGAGAGTTTCGACCGTGAGACATTTTTTAAAGGGCCCTTATCTCTCCAGCCCCTCCTGCATTTTCCCTGCTGTTCCTGTGATCTGAAGTGGGGATCCCTGGGGTGGAAGGCCTTGGAGTGACACCGGCTGAGCAGTTACAATGACACCAGCAGCAGTCAGGCATCTGGCAGGTGTCACTTCACTCTGTCCTACCAACCCCAGGTGGGACAGGGGAGACCCAGACCCAAACGGTGCAGTGACTTACTCCTTGTCACTCTGCCAAGGAGGGCCAGGCTGGCCGGTCTGGCTGCCAACTTCTTGTTCCTAAAGGTGCCCCTTCTCTGCTGGGAGAGCTCAGAGGGCCTGGCACAGGGGGTGGCTGCTGCTCGGCCCCTCTCCTCCCAGCACTGCCTCCCTGCTCCCTGCTCTACACAGTGGGTTGGAGTTGGCAGTCTGAATCACAGGGCTGGCATTTCCGAAGTCACCTGGGCTGGAAATAAAAGCACTGAGACTCAAGGAGCACGGAGCAGGCTCTCAGACGGTCCCCGCTGGCCACATGGGTAACAGTGCTATTTACAGTGACTCAAGTGACATGGCATTTTAAATTCAGTTCTCTCCCACCAGACTTGTTCGAGTGCTCATCAGCCACGTGTGCTGGTGGTTTCTCCTTGGACAGAGCGAATGGAGAACATCTCCAGCCTCACAGAAAGCTGGGTTGGCTGTGACTGGCGAAGAGGATGACATGTTGCAACCAGACTGGCTGTTTTTCAATCTTTGTGCCCTTGCTCCTTGCCAGCTGCTCCGGCGCCTTCATTTATCCACCCAGCTCCCGGAAGCCCACATCTTCAGCTGCATCCACAGTGGTGGTTAGTCAGCAAAGCCAAGAAGTTGGGCTCACTTAAGTGACACGCTCTGGGGACATGTACCTCTCTGTTCTTTGAGTGTGGGGTGTTCATGGACTTGTCACATTGTCCTCCTTACATAAACTGCAGCGAATTCTATCTTGAGAGTCCCCGTGTTGGCTTTCTTCAAGCGGAGCAAAGGTTTGAAAACACCTGCGAGGCAACGTGAGTGCATAACCCCCCAGATCCTCCTGCTTATTTCCCCCCAGAGCTTTTGTACTTGTTTCTTCCACACCTAACTCGGCAGTGTGTTTTGGCAACTTCTTTGTTGAGTTTTCATAAAAACCTGGGGGGCAAATGCCTGGCCAGGGTATTCCTTCCGCCATTAGCCTCTATGACCTGCACCTGGGCTATTGTGCCCCATGATTGTAAGAACCTGGCCCAGGGGGTGTGCGCATGCGTACGTTCATGCACCTGGCCTAGGAGGGGGGCATTAAAGGGCAGTGTCAGCCTGAGGGGAAGGAGGGCTTGAGGAGAATGATGAGAGGGAGAAAGAGAATGCCAGAGGGGAACACCAGAAAGAGAACCCCAAGAGTGTGAAGATTCCTGGAGGGACTGGGGGGGCTCGATCCCCTCCCCCCGCCTCTCCCTGCCATACCGGCCTGGCCAACAGCTTCCCCTGAGCCAATGGGTGCCAGGCCATCTGATCAGTAAGTCACCCAAAAGGGATGATTTTTGTGCGCTGTGGGAGAGAGGACTGAGACCACTCGTTAGGAGACACCCCTAAATTAGCCACTCATGTAACCAGGGGTACGGGTCTCTGGACACTGGTCACACAGGAGGAATCCATCTTCCGGATAGTATGTGAAACGTCAGCATGGTGGTGTATGTCTGTGAGCGGCAGCCTAGGAAGCCGTGGCCAGGGCCAGGGATCGCGGTTCAAGTGCCGCTGGGGGCACGTAGCGAGACCTAGTTCCAAAAAAAATATAGCTGGGCGTGGTGGCGCGCGCCTGTAATCCCAGCTACCTGGGAAGCTGAAGCTGGGGATCGCTTGACTCCGTGGTACCCCGGGCAACGTGAGCCTGCGTTCCACAGGCAAAAATAGCGAGATGTCGTCTCAAAAAAAGAAAAAAAAAGCATTTGAAACGTCTGTGACCGGCGTGGGGGGTCACACAGCGAGTGGCCGCAAGGGGGCAGCAGCACACCATCGTTTCCTCCAGAATCCCATCCTCACCCGGCTCTTAGGCCTTACTGGGAGCTCTCCTGCGTTTCTGAGTCTGGGATCTCCAACTTCTGGGACCCCACTTTCGGAACTACTGTCCTGACTGGTGTTAGCAGGACCCCTCGGGCTGCCCTGTAAGGAGCAAGAGCAGGAACTCTGCAGGCAGGAGGGACGTTTGACAGTCTTCTGGGTAGAGGTGGCGCGGCCCGGGCCACAGGGCCACCACACACCGCTCCTCTGGTCCTCTCTGCGGGAGCCCTCACTGGCCAGGCCCTGCAAGGTCCAGCCCCACCCTCCGGGCGACTCCCTGAGCCCTTGGCCAGGGAACGCAGCAGAAGTGTCCACACCAGCTCTTGCTTCCCGCCTGGCGCTTGGTGTTTCCTGCACCCGGGTTCTCAGGCTTTCCCCTGCCCCCACCTCCCACTCCCGGTCACATCAAGCTGGCACTGAGAGCCCAGCCCAGGGTCCAGACAGTTCCTTTCCCAAGCCCGCCCAGATTGGGGGGAGGGGCAGAGAGGGAGGAAGCCAGGTGAACCGCATCCCATCCGCCAGGCCACCACCAGGGTG
The DNA here is from genome assembly GCA_004024945.1 of Uropsilus gracilis. Lineage (NCBI taxonomy): Eukaryota > Metazoa > Chordata > Mammalia > Eulipotyphla > Talpidae > Uropsilus > Uropsilus gracilis. The sequence goes on along the minus strand of PVHY01001072.1, from coordinate 47,113 downwards.
GCTCCAGTGCGGTGGCTGTGATTTCATCTTCTGCCTCCTGTCGCCAACCTCCTGGCACTGCCCGACTCACGCTGGCATCTGCCCCTCCCCTCTGCCACGCCCCAACCCACACCCCATGGCTGGTGCCCAGTGAGATCATCTTACAGAGAATCCTCTGGTGTTTCCACTTAAGTGAACTTCCAGTTCAGGCAACACCCAGCCGCGGTGTGGAGACCCGAAGGGGGTAGACATGGTGGGAATGACAGGCCCTCCCCGTGGCGGTTTGCAGGGCACATACAAGTACCAAGACCCTTTCTTTTTTCTTTGGTTTTCTTTTGTTTGAGACTAGGTCTCGCTACCTTGCCTGGGGTTGTCCCGATCCCGCGGACTCAAGTGATCCCCACCCTCAGCCTCCCAGGTAGCTGGGATTACAGGCGTGCGCCACCACACTGGCTATTTTTTGAGACTAGGTCTCGCTATGTTGCCCAGGGTAGTCTTGAACCCGCGGACTCAAGTGATTCCTAGCTTCAACCTTCCAAGGCTGGGATTAAAGGCACCCACCACCCTGCCCAGCCAGTCAAGACCCGTTCAACCACAGGTAACCACCCGCACCTGCAGGCGTGTGAATCAGGCCTCCAGGAAATGAGTTTGCTAAGAAGAAATCCCCATCTAAATTCCAGAAGCGAGTCCTCACTCCCTGGTTGGATCTTGATGAAAACACAATTCTTAATTCAAACAAAACAAAAGCAAACAGGTAGACCATGGAGGAGGATATAACATGCATTTATAGTTGTTTTTAAGAATAAAACATGAGACATCCAAGAGAATTCCAGACGTGATCTGGTTGACTTCAGGCCATGCTCTTCATTGGCCTCCTTCTTGCTCTCTCTTTTTTTTTTTTGGTCCAAAAATGTTGAGGGGTTGGGAGCCCCCCCCCCCCCCCCCGGCTGCCGAGTAAGCAGCTGGCAGGGGCTGGCTGCCCGAGCAGGGTCAGTTTTAGGGATTCAGCTCCTGAAACTGCCTAGTGGGGGCATGTTCTCACAGCATCAGCCAGCGCACAGGTTGTCGGGCACATGTTTATCCAGGCAAGGAAGCAGAAGCTCCTATATATCTGTGTACCCCTCTTCATCACACCCAGAAAATAGCCCATGCAGCCAGCACCCACCTCAGCCTAATGATTAAGGGGAAGAGGGTTGCCCACCTCCTAGAAGGTGCCCCTGTGTGGATGACAAAGACTGCAATGTGGGCTGGGAACAGATCAGAAGATCCTGAGGAGCTTGGCCAGCCCCCAGGCTGCGAGGGGGAGGAAGGGGGACCCGGCCCTGCATCCCCGCTGCGTGTAGAGTGCAGGTGGAGCGTGGCTGGTGAGCCGCCTTGTCCTCCGCGATCTGATAGTGGATCCAGCTGAACCGAGCCTGCAGACAGGATGGCCTGAGTGGGCACTGGTCTGCAGCAGCCGGCTCTAAAAGACACTGTTCTGAGGGCTGCGGCCCCTGGCAGGGGGGCAGGGTCCACGCAGGCACAGCCGGCGCTGGCTCTCCAGGCGGCACAAGTGGTTCTGGTTGGACACACGGGTGGCCACGCCCAGCCCGCAGGTGGTAGAGCAGGGGCCCCAGGCCGTGCTCCATTCTGGACAGGGGATGCCAGGGGCTGGGGGAGCGATGAGGCCAGAAAACTGGGGTCCTGGCAGAGGAGGGGGAGACAAAGGGGTCAGCAGAGATTGGCAGCCAAATCAACTCACCTGCCCTCTGGGTGACCCTGGGCAAGTGGCTTAACCTCTCTGGCCCTCAGTTTCTTCCTGGGCAAATCTCCTATGGTCGATGGGGTTGAATAAAATGATGGAGGTGACGTGCTTAGCACAGTGCCTATGGCTCGTGAACTCCCCGAGAATGTTGGCTACCCAGCCACCATGACAGTTGACATGAGCTCCCGGTTTACTGTGAGGAAGAGCGTCTTCCTCACAGTAGCCAGTGACCACCACCGTGGCCTGTGACCTAGCCATGCTGAGACCAGTGATTTCCGGTTGTGCCTCGTATCAGTGACAGGGTCCCCCTGATCTAGCGTTTCCTCCTCCTCAGTCCCCTCAGCTCCCATCTTGGTGTCCTGGCTCTGGCCTTTTATGCCAGGGGTCCCTGCTGGGACAGCTGGCTGTGTCTGGAGATACCTTTGGTGTCGTGACTGGAGGGGGGCTTCTGGACCCAATCAGGGGTGCTGCTGACACGCTGCTGTGCACAGGGCACCTCCCGCCCCCAGCAGGGAGTCATGGGCCGGAGTGGCATTGGTGCCCAGGCTGAGGAGCCAGAGTGATAAGCTCGTGGTGTGCAGGCCTGGATGCCACACAGTGAAAGAAAGTTGCATGTGCAGGCCCTGCCTTGCCAGTCCCACTGAGGAGTTCGCTGGGGCTCTCCTGGTCTCTGAGCAGATGCATCAGGGCTTACACACCCACGCCAGTGATGGGCTGTGTGGCTGGCCCTGTTCCATTGCTTTGCTGTGGCATCAGACTCTCATAGCAATAATAATAATAACAATAACAATAATAACAGTAACAACCCCAATGACATGACAATACAAAATCTCTAAAACTGAAGCATTTATAGCTGGAGAATTGTTTTTCTTTCCCTCTCCCCAAACCCCTGTTTTGATCAGCTGATACTATGCTATTGTATTTATAGAACTATATTATGAATATCACTATAGCTGTGGGGGTGCATATTACCGTAGTCTACCCCTGTGCAGACCTCTGCTATGAAAGGTGAAAATTGGGTTCAAATATCCCAAGTAGTTGAACTGTCCTATTTCCCCTCCCCCTTCTGTGGCCAGTTCTTTTATATTGAATTATTTCAGATCTGAAATGATACCCTTGGACCACGGCTTCCTGCTTGGGCGCTAGTGATCTTCGCTCCTCTACATGTCTCCTCCACCACCGTCCCTCCCAGCTTGGGCCAGTAAAACCTTTGCTTTGATGTGTCCAGGTGGCCTGGCCCCAAAGCCCCCTCCCTCTCCCAGCTTGGGCCAGCCCCCAAACTCACCTTGGGCTGAGAGGGACTGGATTCCCAGCCCCGGTGCCTGGTCACACACCCACTCAAGACAGCACTTGCCAGGAACCTCGACTCTCCTGGGGTGTGGACAGTCCCAGCTGGGCAGCCGGACATCCTCACTGCACAGGGGCACACAGGTGAGCCCCCCATCCTCACAGCGGCAGCGAACCCTGCAGTGGGGCTGGAAGGTCTCCCCATCCTGGTACCAGCGGCCATTCAGCTCGCAGCTCCCATCATCCTCAGGCCCTGCAGAGGGGAAAGCAGGACCTGTCGTGACCCTCAGCTTTCCCCTTGACCATATCTTTCCAGGAGCTTCTCTACAAGCTAGCCAGACCCCAGTGGTCCTTGAAGGATATGAGTACCTCTTTGGGGCTCCTGCTCCCCATGCACCCTCTCTATTGCCAGCCTGCCTGGTGCTTCCAGGGAGACAGTGCAGATCTCAGCATCCTGGCCCGGGTTGGCTAAGACTAGCCTGACCTGGACCCTTTATCGATGATGGACCTTGGCCAAGTGACCCCACCTCTTGTTTCCTCACCTGCAAAATGGGTTGTGATGGCATCTATTTCACAGGTTGTGGTACTAAGTAAAATGCTCTATGCCATGAACCCAACTTAAAAGACCTTCAGCAGATGCTAGCTGTGATATTAGATAGCAGTCATAGTTACTAGATATCAACACTTTATACCTATTGTATATAGTGACTTCATTGTCCATCAGCTGGATTGTAGTCCTCACTGTCTGGTAAGGACTTAAGTTGGCAGTTGTGGACTTTGGGTAAGTCATTTAGCATCTGAGTCACCTTACCAATCGCATTGATGAGAAGTCATCTCCACCGGCATCTAGCAGCTGTGTTGGAAACACCTGCTTATGAAGCCTTCAGAACACAGGTGTCCTTGCCCCTTATATGAGGGCTGGGGCTCAATATTCACCCCAGCAGCCCCCATGCCAAGAGGTGCCGGGAAAGGGACTGTGGGCGGGGCTCCCGGGATGTGGGCGGGGCTCCCGGGATGTGGGCGGGGCTCCCGGGATGTGGGCGGGGCTCCTGGGATGTGGTGGCAATCCAGCCAGACCTGGGGTATGAACTCATATGGCAAGCAGATTTGCTCAGGTGTTCTGGCAGTCTGCCTCAGATTGCCCCCCAACATATACTCTGGGAATTTGAAACCACATAGATGTCAGGTCTCACCCTGGTTCCTGCTTGCTAGCTGTGTGACCCAGGGCAAGTTACTTTACCTCTCTAAGCCTCAGTCCCTTTGAGGGTGGCTGGGAGGATCCTATGAGCTGATGAGCCTGAAGGTTCTGCCCCACACCTGGCTCACAGCAGGTGGTCAGCCCATGGAAGGGGCTGTTTTTCCTCTGGGGGAGGACAGGACCAAGTCAGTCCTCTCCTTTCAGCCCATAGTCCTGAGGCTCCAGATCCCTGACCTTTTGGTCCAGACCACATGGCTGTGGTTTCCTAGAGACCATGGGGCAGCTGCTCCTTGATCCCCACCCTGCCAGCCTGGCCAGGCCCAGTCTCCCAGCCTGACCCCCTGCTGCCCTGCGTCTCCTAGTCACTGGGATGACCTGGAAAACAGGGCTTGTTTAGGAAAGTCAGCTGGGGGGAGGGGGCCGATAATTTTAGCCAGGTTTCCTGGCACCTCTCTTGAGTGTGCCAGCCCACAGCTGGTGGGGGTTGGGCATGGGAATGGCGAGGTAAAGTGGCTGGGCAGCCACTGTACACCCTGGTGCATGGTCCCAGATACTGTACACCCCAGTGCATGGTCCCAGATACCACAAGGCACCTCCAAACTTACTCGCTCTTGGATTTCTCCTCCCTCCTTCATGCACACATATAGTTGCCCAAACCTGACTCTTTCCAGGTCCCCTTTCCAGCAAATTCCCCCAAATAACTTCAGAGCACAGTCTCATCATCTGGTGACTCTACATCCTTCTCCCCCTGGAGAGTTTCCTCTGAGAGGAACAGCAGGGTTGTTAAAAAGGCGAAAACCCTCTTATCTTCAGCCATTAGCACACTGTGTGACCTTAGGCAGAGTGAAGCTCCCTGAGCCCCAGTTTCTGTCAGCAAAACAGGGTCACACTATCACCTCCCTTGTGACTAAGGATAAAACGAAATTGCATATGCAAAGGTCTTGCTGAAATTGCATATGCAAAGGTCTTGCTAACAGTCTCAGGCTCCTGTAAAGGCCCTTCTAGAATGACTGTTTTCCCCTTCATTCAACAGTTAACGCATTGAGTACCTATTATGTGCCAGGCACTGTTCTAGGCAGTTGCTGCCACAAGGATGCCGGCCCCTGAGAAGCGCAAATGTCCAGCTTTGCCAAAGATTTCTGTGTGTCAGGCTGGTCCAAATGGCAGCGCTATGAGCTAAACGCAGCCTACCTCACTGCTCTGTTGAGTCCATTTTAATTAGGCATCATTGACAAGTTTTTATAATCAACTGTCCTTTTTCATGACCGTATTCCCCTGATCAAATAAAGCAGTGAGCAAGGACTTACCACTGCTAACGTGCTGTGTGTGTCTTGTTTTCCTTTCTAACAAGGCTTTTCCTGCAGCGAGGCTCCTTGTCAGTGATTCATGCCCCCCCTTCTTATTTTTAGAAAAGTGTGACATGCATGAAAGGCAGAAATGGCTTTACAGGGCTGATTTTTTTTTTTAGTCCCTCACCCATTTCCCTAGCACAGCGGTTCTCAGTTGGGGCGGGTTTTGCTCCCCAAGGGATGTTTGGCGTTGTGTGAAGACAGACTGTCACAACTTGGGGGAGCTGCTGGTCTCTGGCCGGTGGAAGCCAAGGATGCTGCCGAAAGTAGGACACTCAACCCCAGCAGCACCCTCCCCCACTCCCTGGGCTCCACACATACCATGTTGGACCCCTGGAGCGAGGTTAGAAACCCTGATCTAAAGCTTGCAGGGCACCGGGGCCAGGGAGGATAGAGAAAGTGACACACTCAGGGGCACAAGCGCGTGGTCACCCTGGGGAGATGGACAGGGCAGGGGCCTGGCGCCTGGGCTTCCGCTCCAGGAGGAAGGCAGAGCACAAAGTTACTCAGGAGCCTGTTCGACCCGGTCCCAAGCTGTGTGCCAGTACACATGCCAGTTACCACCATGCCACTCAGCTTCCTCATCTGTACAATGGGTCCAAAAGGATGTCCCTCCTAGGTCATCATGAGGCTGTGAGCACAGAGATGCAGCACCAGGCATATGCTAAGCCTAGATGAGGGCTTATGCTTTTATTTCCCCAGAAGTGCTGTGCGGGTCTGGGGAGGAAGCAGTGGTCTCTGGTTCAAAGAATCTAGGGGAGCCCCCAGGGAGGGGGTGTGTGACTTTGCATGTGGGCTATGGTTTGGACAGGTAGGAATGGGAAAGCAGGTGGCAGGCATGGTGGAAGGGAGGCTAAGGGGGGAAGCAGGAGTGGGCCTGGGGAACCCTGGCCCCCAGATTTGACTGGAATGAAGTATGGTCCAGAAGGAGCATGAAGGAGTGGGGGGACTTTGACTCCAGACCCCCCGGCCTGACCCTCCCCACACACCCTCCACCAGCCCGGCAAACCTGCTTACAGAGACACACAGAGTCCTGGCTGCCAGGGCCTGCCCCAGGCTGGCAGACCAGGCCCTGGCTGGGGTCACAGACATGGAGATGGTCGCAGGGCTCCCCCAGCCTCCGTGCACACACCCGGCAGCAGCGGCAGCCATCCAGCACCAGGGGCACCCCTGGGGGGCATCGAGGAGGTGGCCAGGGGCAGGTGCATGGCGTTGGGCACAGCTGAGCACATACCTGCAGAGAAGAGACCTCACTCAGCCATGGTCCTTTGAGGTGGACCATGAGTTCCTCACCCCGGATCTCCCTCTGCCACGCTGGGCAGCGTGGTGTCCACCTTTTGGCCCCAAGGTCATACAGACCTGGCCTGAAGCCCTGCCAGTCCCCCTCCCTAGAGGCAGTGTGGACTGCAGCCCATGAGTGAGAGTCCATCTAGACTTCCGGGCTTGTCTCTGCGCTGACTAGCTGAACTGAGCTCTCAGGCTCCCTGAGCCCATTGCCTCCTGTGTAAGAAGCGGGGGGCAGTAGCGGTACCTCACTTGGGAGCCTTCTGGGGGTCCAGGAAGAAGTGAAGTGTGCTAAGTGCCCGGACATGGCCTGGCTGCTGTGGGTGCTTGGGGTTAGCATGAAAGCTGGGACCAGGTGACAGGCTGGCTGCACACCTGGGTGCCCACGTTGGCTCGTCTCTCCCGGGAAGGCTGGGCAGGCCTGGGGTCTGCAGCTCTGACACCCCTGGGTGCTCCTGGCAGTAATACTGACTGGCATTTATCGTGCTCAGCACTGATTTAACTCCCGTGGGAGGACCAGCCTTGTGCCCATTTTAAAGATGAGCAAACTGAAGTTCAAAGCAGTGCGGGGACAAGGCCAGTCAAAGGATGGGCCTGATGGCACTGGGGCCAAGGCCTGGGCTTTCCACTGCTGGGCTGACCGCTCATCCTCTGAGTGCTTGGATGCCAGCTTAGCCTCTGCCTCAACTTACCCATTAGTTCAGTAGAGAGGAGAAGCTGGGAAGGGTGTTTCAGGACAGCCACGGAAAGAGAGGTGCTCTCAAGCCTCCCTCCATCTCCATCCCATCACCCCCTCTGCCCTCAGATCCTCGCTGTGCTTGCCAGCGGGCAAGAGCCCTGGACCTGCAGGTTTCCAGGCAAAGTTGAAACTGGCTCTCCCCGCTTCCCGTAAGTGCTCCCTGGGGAGGAAGCTGCTTTCCCCTCTGTAAAATGGGGAGGGGACCCCCGATCTGGGCACCGTGACAGCGGTCCCACGAGCCTCGGCCACCCTGTCACGGGGCTGCTTGTTGCTGGGTCTCCGCCACCGGTAGCCCGCCGCCCACTGCCTGCAAGTCCGCAGCCCTGTGCCAGGAGCTGCTGGGAACACTCAGGCTCCTCGCTGGGGCCGCGGCTCTGCCTGTTCTGGTGACTAAGCCTGTGTCCTGTGCGGGCGCTGCTCGGCCCCGGAGGACTAGAGCAGATCGTGGGTCTAGGACAGCCGCGCTGCGGTCTTTGGTCTATTCCTGGCCTCAGAGCCCCCACGCACCCTGCTCCAGCCCCCTGGGCACCATGCCCCACCCAGCACCCCTTTTGGGAGAATGAGCAGCAGGACTGCCGTGCCAGCTGGGTCTCAGCCTCCCGGTCCCGCCCGGGAAGCTCCTGACTGCAGAGGCGCATGAAAGGAAAGAGGGAGGCCAAGGCTGAGGCGGGCCACGGACCCGCCGTCCAGGGCATGTCTGCTGAGGTGACAGTGCTCGCACCTGTGGTCTTGGTCTGGGCTGAGAGTGAGAGGCACAGACTGAATTCCCTGCCCATTCTTCTCTGTCTCTGTCTCTGTCTCTGGTCTATCCTAGGCTGCACCTTCTCTGTTTCCCTGATGCTCATTGCTGTGTGGCTTTGGCATATTGCTCACCCTCTCTGGGTCTTGCTCGACCAAGAAAGGGGGATGATAATTGCTGACAGGGGATTAGGACATCGGGCACGGACATAGTAGGCACTGCAGGCAAGTTGTCGTAAATCATCTTCATGAAAGGCTCCCGACCCTAGGAAGCTGGCAGGCGACGGTGCACGGGACCTTGCCTGAGGTCACCGTGCAGGGCTGGCCAGGCAGCTGTCTGGGTACCAGGGAGGGAAACTGCATCTGCCTGATGTGGGGGCTGCAGGCATTCTCCCGGGGGTCCTAGGCAGTGACTTCACACCTCCCCCACCACACCAAGGGAGTCAGCATTGTTTTGGGGTTTGGGGTCCTCTTACCTTCGAGACGAGGCAGAAGATGGAGACGACCAGGAGGTGGGTCTGCGGTGTCCCCCTCATGTCACCGTGTCCCACAAGGAGCCAGCTTTGAGTCTGGGAGGCAGGGCCTGTAAGTCTTTATGCTCTGGCAGCAGCTATGAGGTCACTCCCAGGCAAACCAAACACACACACACACACACACACACACACGTGTGCACGCATACACACGCCTTTGCATTCCTTGCTTCTCTCTCCATCCTCATGCTCCCAGGGATGAATCCATACCTGGAAGGCAGATGATGGTGCCACCGAGAGAGTGTCTGCCAGTGCAATGTGTGCGTGCGTGTGTGTGTTATGCGTGTAAAAGCCAGACCCAGTGCCAGCACCAAGAGCTGTGACAGGCTGGCAGGGGCCTGCCGAGCTTCTCTCGGGCTGAGAGGGCCTTCCCAGCTGTGGCTGAGTCGGTGGCAGCCCTGCCCCAGACCCCCGACCAGACCCCGGAGGCTGTGGAGCCAGGAGTGCTCCATGGACACCCCCTTAGCAGAGCCGACCGAGTCCTCCTAAGCCCCACAGCCTGCCTCTGGGCAGCTCCGGCGGGGCCTGCGGTTTCTGGCAGGAAGTTTGGCAGCCACCCAGGGGTGGGTGTGACCCAGAGCAAAACTTCTCTGGGAGGCTGTTTGCTTTTGGCAATGAGGGGCCTCCCATGGCTGCTCCTCGGCTCTGGCAGGTGGCCCACGGTGGAGGAGTGCACAGACTGTGGTGCCCATACTTGCTGGGCACTGAGTGGTGATGGGCGAACCCAATACACTTCCCTGAGTCCGGACAACTCAGGGGTCCTGGCGCCGGGGCTGGGCACCCAACACTGACTTTGGGATAAAGTCAGAAGAGCTGACAGTGGGAACACAGGTGGGTCCCTGGGGCTGCTGGGAAGGGTCTGGCTCAGAGGCAGAGGGACAGCTTTTCAGGAAGTTAAGGAAGAGGGGCTTAGAGTGAGTGGAATGTTCCAGGCAGAGGAACAGCAGACATGCCCAAAGGTGGAAGGTTACCTGCCACCGGGTTGGTAGGAGCAGGGCTGACCTGAGCTGGGAGTGGAGTTGTGTGTGGAGGGTATGGCTCACCAGTTTATCCCACCATGTACTATGTACTACAGTTTATACCACCATGTACTATGTCCCAAGCAGTGGGGGATACAAAGACATGGACTTTGTTAAATCTGATAAAGATAATAATGGAGATGTTGTCAACGGGTGGCTGAAGGAGGCTTTGCCCCCTAGAATATCCGCTGGTACCCCAAACCTCAAAGTGATGGAGCTGGGTAGCAGGAGGGTCCAGAAGGGGTGACCGGTGGAGAAGTAGAGAGATTCAATAAAGGGGTCTTTCAGAATGGGGGGGGAGCTCCCTCCAGTACCATCTTGGGGAGGGGGAGGTGGCGGTTCAGGATGAAAATGTGGGATCTGATCATTTATGGCTGGAGGAAGTGGTGGGGCTGGGGTGTCCACAGACTTGGAGGGAAGGCAATACAGATTTTATGTTTCTTCATTTGGAAATGCTTATGCTTCAGGGTATTTGACACGGAGAGGAACATTTCTTAACAGCCCCTTCTTCGAACAATGGATTTACTTTCTGTAATAATCATGAGATGAGACAAATATAATTCGTGTGGGAGCTAAAATTCACACTTACCAAACAAAAGCATTGCCCTTTGCAGTCTTCAGTTTAAAATGTCACCCTTCGCTGTTGTAAGTTTTAGACCCACATCTAAACTCCAAGTTATCACCATCAAAACGGTGACGTTCACCTGTCTTCATTCTATAGCCACTGTCCTTGCAGCCTGCTGTTCAGATATCCACGCGTGACAGCCCAGGCTGGGAGACAGGACCCACTCCGGAGGCCACTGAGCGACTCCCAGCTGTTCGGAACTTCCTCCTTCCACGAAGGCGTGTCCCCAGGAATATGTGGGGGCAGCTGCACTCATGGAAATGTCTGAGCTAACATCCACTCAGAGTAGGTTGATTCAACCCTCAAAGATGAAGATGACATCTCCTTCATTCGAAGCGGACACCTCCGACTTCAAACTTCAACAGTTACCACAGCAATTGTTTAGAATTTAGACCAATAAAAGACATTTTCGGGACGGGCTATTTGATGACAGACGTTATGTAGATTTGCCAGCCATGGGGATAACACGAAGCTGACCGGCTTCTTAGGACTTGATTTTTCTAGTTAAACTCTGCGCTGTGCTCCTCGTAACTGCCTTGCAGGGTAGAGACATTGGTCAGGTTTTTCTGCCATGAGCTTCTATGAGCAACACCTCTGGTGGTCGTGCGCCCTCCCTATGACTGTATGCGCCTGATCCAACGGATGTGCGCATGCATGAGTGGGTTGGCCTGGGCTGAGGGAGGATAAAAGGGCAGGATTAGCCTCTGCTGGAGAGAAGGGTGAGGAGAATGTAAAGGTAAAGGGGAATTAGAAACTCGAGAGAGAAACTCAAGTGGCCGTTTCTGCCGTTTGCTGTCTATTTTCCCATTATTATTATTATTATTATTTTATTATTATTATTGTTATTATTATTATTATTAATTTTGAGACTAGGTCTCGCTTTGTTGCCCAGGATAGTCTCGAACCCATGGACTCAAGCGATCCCTGGCCTCAGCCTCCCAGCACTTAGATTACAGGCGCGTGCCACCGCCCCGGCTCCCTGTTTATTATTAAAAATTCCGTGAGGATAATTCCAAGGACTCCGACCTTCTCTAGCTGCTAGAACTGATGATGAACCTGCCCAGACTGGGACGGTGGCAAAACAGGCCGGCACCCAGCCGAGCTTGCACCCAACTTCCTGTCAGCCAGAGCCGCTGATTTTAATGACTGTGACTGTGTTGCGTATCAAACACTCAGCTGAAACCGACCCTGTGTTAGTACTTTTCATAAAAAAGTGCAAGTGGTGTCCTCTGGTCCTCATAGTCCATATCTCAGGAAGGAAGGTGAGGTTCAGGAACTTGCCTGTAGTCACACAGCCAGGAGACAGCTATGTTCCTGAGACGCCAAACGCCTCGTGGTTAATGCTGTTCTGGTTTATTCCGTCACTGCTCGTGGACACTGCAGGAAATGGTTTTCAGAGTCAGGGGTGACACAGAAAAGGCTTAGAGGGCTGTAGGGTGAGTTGGTCAGGCTTTCTCCTCCATTAGCCTGTGACCAGCACCTGTAGGATTACGTCTTCCCCATGATGGTGTAGTCCAGTGGGTGTGCACACGCATAAGTGTGCACACCTGGGCCTGGAGAGTGGGGTGATGGGGGTGCAGAAAGCACAAGAGGGAGTGCAAGAGAATACCAGAGAAAAAGCGTGAAGATTCCTAGGGGGCTGGGGGGCTGCGGGGCTGGACTGCCTTTCTGTCCCCCTGACCCTAGCCCTGTCCTGCCCTGCCCTGTGTGTCTGTATAACTGCTAGAACGAATGAAGAACCTATGCAGATGGGTGAGCCTGATGCCTGCCCTGCGAACAGGCTGCTTGCCCTACAATTGGTGATGAGGATGGTTATACTGCGAGGACATTAGCACTTACGCCACTCCACGCCTCATCACACAGACACACGCCCACAGACCCACCACCCAGAGCAAGCCAATTTCCCTAAGTTTCCCCAGGCCTCTTCTAAGAGATACCTTCTGGCCCCCAGGTGCTCGCTGTTCTGCCCCTATCGGCAGTGTGGATTAGTTTCTCCTGCTATTTGACCCCCTGCCTCTTCTGTGCAGGGAGGAAGGCAAGAGAGGAGGGAGAGGAAGAGACAGAGACACTGTCAGCAGGGTACCAGCCACTGAGGAGGTGAGGAGGGTGAGGGCTTGGAGGCGGGGCCTGAGCTGCCCAGGGAGGCCACAGGAGATGAGGGCAAGTGGAGGATAGGGAGCGTGGACAGTGGAGGCCCTGGGGCCTGGCAGGGGTAGGAGGCCAAGCCAGGGCGGTTGGTGAGGAAACTTTGAGCCTGGGACCTGCCTTTGCAGTTCAGTGATAAAAGACTGTTCTGGCAGAGTCCATGCCACTCAAGCCCCAAGCTGGGCACCAGAGAGACGTGGCAGTCCGGGGAAGCCGGACCACCCCCAGAGCAGGCCCTGAGTGGGCACAGCTGTCCTTTGTGCCAGGGCAAGTAAGTCAAAAGGTCCTGGCTTTAGACCCTGACTCTCCCACCGCCTGGGTAACCTTGGGACTAGGGTGTAGAAAGAGGGGGCCCAGGGTGCAAGGCGTCCTCCCCCTCAGGAGCTGACCTTGCAGTTGCAAGTGCTTCCTGAGTGGGGTGCCTAGCGTGTGAGGCCGTGCTGAGGTCACCGACAAACCCCCAAACCTCAGTGACTTTATCTGGCAGTTTATTTCTGCTCTTGGGTCGTCTGCTGAGCTGGCGTGGGGCTTGCCCCCCTTGAGCTGCAGCCGCTGCTTCTTCCCAGCTCAGGTGTGCACTCGTGAGGCCGTGGTCACCTGCTGGCTTGATTGAAATGGAAGCCCTTGGGCCCAGAGTCAGATTCTGCATTTTAAGAAGCCTGCCAGGGGATTGTGAGTTGTGTGCACACGTTCGTTCGTGACCTTGGAGAAGAGGGGCGGAGAAGCACCCCCTTCTGCTCTACCTGAGACCAGGAGTGCTGCTCACAGCCACCGGTGCCTCATTCTTATTGGCTGGAATTCACCCTGTGGCTCCAGCTTACCTGCAAGAGGGGCTGGGACCTGCGTCCTTCTTTGTGTTCCCCAGAGAAGGAGCTGGAGTGAGGGCCACGCCTCGCAGTCTTCGTCACATGGCTCTCGGGGTCTGGGCCACAGACGTTGCTTCTAAGGCTCCCAGTTTCTCTGTTTTCCGGTTTTGTTTTTGCGGTGGTTTGCTTGTTCTTCCAGACATGGACCAGGTCTGGCATGTTAGGGCTTAGGAAATGATCTGGAAGATGAACTCGGTAAGGACCATTAGCGCAGAGCCCAGCATGGGGGGCAGGAAAGACGTGACACATTGGATGCTAATATCTGCGTTGAATGTCTGCAGCGTGTCGGCTCCTGGTTGTGCTTTTCCTTTGAGGTCAGCGCATGTCTGTGCCAGGCCAAACCGGTGCCCTGGAGGGTGGCAAATAAGGTGCTGGGAAGCGTGTCGTGTCACCTTCATTAATGGAGCAGGAACCATACATCCTCTGGCCTGGGCAGGATTGGGAGTGAGCAGAAAGGGGCTCTTGGGCTGACACTCAATTAGCTTCATGCCTGTTGAGTCCCTTGCTCGCAGGGAATCTGTTTCCCTGTTTGGAAGTTGGGGACTGTGGCCGAGCCTGATCGATGCCCATGTCAACATCCTTCTTCCCTTTTTCTCACTGACCCCTGCTTGGAGCAGTGAGTGCTCAGTTTTGCGCTGGGCACGGCCATGTGACTGGGGCCAGCAGTGAGATGGGTGGTGTGCCATCCTGGGAGGGTGCCTCAAAAGAAGGGCGTCCCTTCTGTGCCCCCACCACTGCCCCTCACTTCCTTCTGCTAGTAATGCAGATGTGACGGGGCAGCTCATGGCTACCTGGGACCCTGAGGCTGCCCCAGAGATGGACCTGAGGTGTACAGGAGGAGGCAGTAAAGAAGACTACATCCTTGATGTTACCGGGAACTGGTGCATGTACCTGAGATTTCATTTGCATGATTCAAAAATATTATAGTCTATATAATAAATATATCAGCATATAACAAGATCTATGTTATATATAACATTATATATACCATATATAATATGTGACTTATATAAATATATATAGTCTATATATCAGCATATAAGGTGATATATATGACACATATGAGTATATAGTATATATATATCAGCATATAACATGATACATATTATATACAGCATATATATGATATATATTACGTATGGCATATATACGACAATTATATAGTCTGTATCAGCATATAGCATATATTATATGAGACTATAGAAATAGTAATGCAATATTTTAACATATCTTTATGATAGTATTTAACATAACATATCTCTGTAATATACAAAGTGTGTGTATATGGACTCATTTAAAGCACTGTGATTTTGAGTTTTTCTGCCTAGTTAGTGCTTGTGTGTTACTGGTTTTTGTTGCTCACATAGCTGCCAGCTTCCCAGAGGTCTTATTGTACTAGAACTTGGTCAGCGTAGGTGAGTAGCTTATCAGAGTAATAAACTAGGGTAGATGTGTAGGTGACCACGTGCGGTCCCATTTCTTTCTTCCAGCATTTCCACTCC
Organism: Uropsilus gracilis; assembly: GCA_004024945.1. Classification (NCBI taxonomy): domain Eukaryota; kingdom Metazoa; phylum Chordata; class Mammalia; order Eulipotyphla; family Talpidae; genus Uropsilus; species Uropsilus gracilis. The sequence continues at coordinate 32,108 of PVHY01001072.1, read as the reverse complement.
CTGGTCTCCCAGCTCTGGACACTGTGAAAAGCATAGCCAAGCTGACCAGCATTCTCTTCATGTTCTTCATCCTGACGTGTCTCCATTGGGAGTATTTCCTGTGCATTTTTAATATTAAAATCTTGACCAAGTTAAGGAATTTCTCTTATGTTCCTAGTTTGCTGAGCATTTTTAAAAATCCTAAATGCCTAAAGATCTTATCAAAAGCATTTGCATCATTTGGCATAACCACTGGATTTTTCCCCTTTGATCGAGTGCTACAGTAAATCCCATTGGTGGATTTTCTGACATGAATGTGTTGCTGGGATCAGCCTTTCCTGATTCTGAGGTGGTGTTATTTGAACATATTGCTGAATTCAGCCTGCTAATATTTGATTTAGTGATTTTTCTGTCCTATGTCCATAAGTAAAATGGGCTTATAGTCTTGTCATATTGTCTTACCTGATTTTTGCAATCATTATGACATCTGCCTCATAAAACAAGCTAGGTTTCTCTATTGAGAGTGGGAGGTACAAATAGCTTGTATTAAATAGGCTTTAACTATTTTTACAAGTCAGCAGAATATCTGCGTGATTTTGTAGGGGTGTAAGAACTGAGACTACCATTTCAGTTTCTGTAATACTGAGTGACCTATTTCAACTCTCTATTTCTTCTGTAACCAATCTTTTGACATCTTTCTAGAAATGTATCCACTTTTCCTAAGCTTTCAAATGTTTAAGCCTGTAACTATTCACAACAATTTTTAATTTATTTTTAATCTCTAACAAGTCAATATGTTCTAACCCTGCATTGATTTTACTCATTCGTATCACATCTCTTTGGTCTTAATCACTCTTATCAGGAGTCTGTCTCATATTAATTTCACCCTAGAAGCAACTTTTGGTTCTGTTATTCTTTCACATTCTTCTTTTGTTCTCTAGTTCATAGACTTGTTCCCAGGAATTTTTCCGTTACATGCAGCTGAATCTTATTTTGGCCCTTACAACACAGAGTTCCACATCTTAACGAGGTCACATGCCCCATGGAAGGTCCCCAGAAGGGGCCCAGTGAATGGCATGGCTTGCCAGGGTTGCTGCCCTTGAACTTGAACTGCAGGTTCCATGAGCCTAGACTGGCTGCCCTTCCACTGCTCCTACCCTTGGCTTTGACCATGTTGGGAGGGACTCCTGGGGGAACTGACGCCTGCAGCCTGCTCAGCTGACCCCTCTGTGGCCTCTCTTTACCAAACACCCCTGCAGTCTGGGCAGGAGTTCAGAGGCCTGCTTCGAGCCTCAAGATCCCAGGTGCCCTGATGCACAAGCCCTTGCTGCCCCCCCCACCCCTGCCAAGGGCAGCTGTGGGGCTTGAACAGTTTCACACTTGGCTATAGCCTGGCTGGCATGGCATTGCCCACAGGGACTGACAAGGACCCCAGCAAGAGGAGTGCAATGCATGTGGTTGCCTCTGTATACACCAGTGGGAGCTGGGGGTGCCTGGCAATGAAGGGCTCCTCATTGACTGGGTGAGGGGGTTGGTAGGGGGACTATGCCAAGGGTGCAGCTGGTGAGGCACAGAGAAGCCTGGTGGCACGTGGAAAGGGTTTTTGCTGTTGGCACAAGGGCTTGTGTACAGACTTAGTATGCCAGGGGGAGGCAATGACCCTGGCACATGTTAGTGCTGGATACATATTTGTTGCATGAGTGAGTGAATGAATGAGTGAATGAATGAATGAATGCTCTAATCATCAGCTCTATCGCTGTACATTCTTGGGCAATTTCCTGATCTTGCTTGGCCTCAGGTTCCTTGTGTACAAACTGCTATTGTCCAGGGCCTCTTTGCTCTGAAAAAAATCACACCCCTCTGCCTGGAAGCATATCGGGAGCAGCTCTCAGCATCATAGAGAGGGTCCTTAGGAGTGGCAGGTTCCAGAGTGGCAGAGGCAGAGGTGGCTCCTAAGATATACTCCGAAAGCTGACTAGAGCTCAGGACACCCCGCTGAGCTGAAATCAGCTGGGCAGGAGAGGGGACAAGCACCAGGACAGAGGTGGCTTTGCTTTTGGCCAAATGCCACTTGGAGGAGGCAGATGGCAAGTTAGTCTACTGCTTCCCACCCATGAGCCCCTCCATCAGTCAGGAGCTCCACTCCCCAGGGACTTACCTTGCATTACCGAGTCTCTCCAGGTACCTGTACCTGTCATTCATATGTGCGGTGGTCCATTTGTCCATCCACTCACCTGTCCATCTACCTGTGCATTCCTCCCTCCGCATGTCAATCCATGTTTCATTCTTAAAATACTGGGTGTAGTGGGTCAAGCCTGCTATTGAAGAATAAAAATTAATAAGGTCTCTGGCCACAGTGAGGTCACAGGCAAAGAGAAGATACAGCTCAGTAGGAAGGAAGTGCCAGGTACTGAGGGCAAGGAGAGGTGAACCTAGCCCAGATGGTGGGAGAGGTGGTTTAGGGAGTCTGAACTGAGTCTTAAAGCAAGAATAGGCCTTGTCCGGACAAAAGGCAATTAGAGCAGAAGAACAAGGAGAGCAAAGGCCTGGAGGTAGTCAGAGTGGAAGTTGTCTGGGGAACTGTGAGGAGCTGAGTCTGGATGAAGCTGGGGCAGCCAGGTGGGGGAGGGGTGAGTGGGGCTGGAATGGCCTGGCCTGTGCTGACCTGGCAGGACATTGGCGACTGAGGTAGAAGCAGGAACCGAGGGCCTGGGACATCCAGGGATGGTCTGGAACATGTGAAAGCCCTGGAACATGTGAAAGCCCTGGGTCATGCATTTGGGGTGCCAGGTTCCATCCTCCCTCTATTTCTGCGTGATCCCTAGTGCCTCCCTGGCCTCAGTGCCCCCTCTGTGGCCTGACAGAGTTACCCTCCATGGCCTCTTGGGCCCCTTCCAGGTCTGAGGGAGCCCCTGAGTCACATGTGTCAGGAAAACCGCTACCCATGTGACCATCTGGCCTGGCCTGAGGAGGGAGCTAATTGTTCCCAGTCCCTCTGCGTGTATGTGGGGGGACTCTGGTTAGGGCTCCCAGTCATGGGATGGCAGGATGTACCGAGATGGGTGTGAGTCACTGCCAGCCATCTCTTTAGGCTCCAGGGTCCCCAAGTTGGGGGTGGGGAGCCCCACCCCCTGCTCCTTGCTGCCACAGAGCCCCATTTTCAAAACAGCAGGTCCCTTGTTTAGAATATAATTCTGTACCCCCCAAAATTGATTTTAAATGGGCCCAAAGAAAAGTGGGATAAAGCAGAGAATGGGGGGTCTCCACCTCCCCTATGGCAGCCCCCCAGTAGACAGCCCTCACCCCAAAGGAGAGGAGATTGAGAGCTAGAGATGGCAGGGACTGAGCCAAGCTTACACAGCACATTCCAGGCTCCGCTCTCCTGGGCTCTGCCTTCCCCCAGCTTCTTTGCAGCCTCTGCTTTCTCCCAGAGGAAGTGGAAGGTCCAGTGCCAAGGGGTGCCTCTTAGCTCACAGTCATCACAGCTTCTCACCAGGAGAATGGGCTTCCCACCCCAGGTGAGACCCCAGAAGGTTTTACCTCCCTCTCTGGGGCTGGGGCTCTCCAGCTCTAAGGGGAAATCTGGGTGAGGGGCACAAACGATGAGCTTCCCCCAGGACTAACCTGATGTTGTACACAGTAAATCCTCACAGCAACCCTCCTAGGGATGCACCGTTATCTCATTTCACAGATGGGGAAACTGAGGTCCCTGTGAGTTCAGCAGCTTGGCCAAGGGCCATCTGAACCCTGATGGCTATCCCCTGGGTCCCCAAAGATTTTGGGGAGCACCTTCCAGTTCTGTCTTGGATTCACTCAGCAGGATAGAAGCAGGGCCAGAGGTAGGGCGAGTCTCCTTACACCCCTGGTCACTTGTTGTGTAACCTTGGGCCTTCCGCCTCCCCTCTCTGGGCCTTAGCTTCTAGGTGACGTAGGTGTGAGAACTAAAGAGCTGGACACAATTGGATTCAGGAGGTGGCACTCTTGTAAGGTTAGCATCCCTTTGGTCTCCGCCCCTGCCCACCGCCCCTGGCCGACACTCCTGCAGTTGCTCTCTGGGTGGGGAGGAGGTGGTGGGGGTGTCCTCTTCCATCTCCAGGCCTCCTGGTTGTCCTCAGGGGAAGCTGTTTCTCTAACTCCCCCACCTCCTCAGAAAGGGCCACAGGACAGAGTCCAGCTACTCTCCCTCTGGGCTCAGCTCAGGACCTATGTCCTCAGAGGCCAGTTCATCCTCAGATACCTGGCTGGGCACCTGGGCTGCCCGAGCTGTCGTGGGTGCGTCTAGACCAGCTTCCAGGAGCCCAGTGAGTGGGATAGGCAGGCCCCAGGCCCCATCCCACCAGCCCCCGAGAAAACACTTGGTTCCTGGAAGCCCGGTCAGGCAGAGGGGGTGGAAGTGGCTGTCTTGGAAGAAACCGCATAGGCTCTGCCAAACCTTGGCTCTGGAGGCCAGCGACCCTCCAACTAACCGCAGGGCTGGCTCGAGGGGTGTTTACGGAAATGCTGGCCCTGGGGCTGGCCAGCTGCTGGGCTGGGATCCCCTGGAGCACCCCCAGGCCGGGCTGCCAGGGGCCATAAAAGCTGCAGCTGGAACCTTGTTTTCCTCTACAGGCCACCTGGGGAGGCACCCGGGCCCTGGGGCAGGAGAGATGGGCGGGGTCTTCAGACCAGGCCCTTTCTGGACCACTCTGCAAAATGGCCTGAACGTGGGATGGGACTCAAGAGCCAGGGTTCACATTCTGCTTGTGCCCCTCACTGGCTCTGCAACTCTCTGCCTCAGTTTCCCTATCTCTAGAATGGGGCAATGATAACGGTCCATACTGTACAGCATGTAATGAAACAATTTCCTGTTTGTTTTCTGGGGTTTTTTTTTTTTTTTGAGACTAGGTTTCTCTATTTTTGCCCATGGAACCACAGGCTCATGTTGCCCGGGGTACCACAGACTCAAGCAATCCCCAGCCTCAGCTTCCCAGGTAGCTGGGATTACAGGCATGCACCACCACGCCCAGCTAGTTTTTTGGAACTAGGTCTCGCTACGGGCCCCAGGCGGGACTTAAACCGCGATCCCTAGCCCCAGCCACTTCATAGGCTGAAGCTTACAGGCACGAGCCACCACAACTGGCTACAATTTCCTGTTTGTAAAGTGCTTCGGATAATTGCCGTCCCAACCTGCGTGCAGCCGATGTTTTTAGAGGCATGTTTACGACTAAATAGTTGCTGGGTGAAGTAGAGATGAATCAGGGAGCTTCACGGTCAAGCTGCAGGGTAGGGGTCAGGGTTTAAGAGCTGGAGGGTGGGGTGGGAGAGAACCAGAGTCCCAGTGGCCAGTGGCCCAAGTCCCAATGGACTGGTGAGTGTCAGGCAGTACAGACTGAGAGCAGGGGCCCAAGCCCATGTCCTGCTGCCCAGCGCAGAGACCGGTGGTCTTCTGACCTGGCTTAGAATGCCAAGGGACACCTGACAGCTTCGGGCCCTGATGGTGCTCCAGATAAGAGCCCAGGGCGTCCCGTGTGGCACCTTCTTCCAGCCCTTAGGCCACCAGCAGAGTGGACCATGTCCTCCTATTGGGGTTCAGAGAAGCAAATGAGGTGCTGACAGGTCAGCGCAAGGTGAGTGGTGGAGCTGGGCCTGAACCTAGCTCTAAGTTCAGCATCTGCTCTTCAATTCCTGAGCTCCCTGCTGTCTCTCTGAGATGCTAGCGTGGCCTCCAACTGGACAGCCACTGTCAGGCCTGGGAGCTCAGAGCTGGTCCTGGGTGGACCTGAACTGATCCAGAAGGAATTCAAGGGAGGGAAGACCCCTGGAGGCAAGGGAGCCTCCAGGGGTCTCTATGCTGTGGTTGAAGGAGCTCCAGGCACCTGGCCGGGCTCACAGCCCCCGTACGTGGCAGGTCCACATGCCGGGCAGCGTGGCCCACGGCTCTGGTCTCGGCACCACTGCCTGCTTGCGGAATACAAACTGTGGGGTGGGGGCTGAGGTGTGTGAATGGTGGGCAGCTGGCGGCCAGCTGTGAGATACTGTGAATGGCCTGAAATGCCAACTGTGAATGGCCTGAAATGCCAGTGGATGCTCAGACTCTCCTGTGGCTGTGGAGCTTCTTGACAGTCCCCGGCTGTGCCCACACGTGGCTAGACATGGAAGATGAATCCCCAGGGAGGAGCAGAAGGCAAAAGGTGTGCACCAACTCAGCATCAGCTGGTGCAATGGAATCAGCACTGGGCTGTCTGTGCTGCTCCATTCAAGGCAGCATGTGTGCATCTTTGGGGCACAGGGCCTGAAAGCAGACAGACTTGGGGTCCTTGGAGCCCAGAAACATGCCTTCCCCCACTGGAAGGGACCTTCTATTAAGTTAACCCCATTCTGATCACAAAGCCCACAGGAGTCACCTTGACTGGGGTCAGGGGCACACAAGACCCTCAGCAGCCAAGCCTTCACCCCTCTATCCATCTGGGGTTCAGGCAGGTGGGAGCTGGGATCCAGGGCCTGCTTTGTGCGGGGGCTGTGAGCCGGGCCAGGTGCCTGGAGCTCTTTCAGTCACATCATAGAGACCTTGTGCAATGAGGGGGTGGTTGGGAGATGGATGGAGCCCCAGGGCATGAAGCACTCAGCCCAGGCTCAGGAGAATGCTCCAGCCACTCAGGTTCGTGTCTTTATTGCTGCTGCCTGCGGGGGCCTGGGCTGGCCCACTGCTGGGGGGAATCTGGGTCGACCCCCACCTCCCTTAAGCCTGGGCCTGACTAAGGAACGTCAGTCTCACCCAACAGCATGTTGGGGCTCCTCTCTTGAGGTATCTGTCTGCACCCAAGGGTGCTGGCCACAAGTGCTCCTTCCTGGGGTGGAAGAGCAGATGAGGGCGTCCTGCCTGACTCCAGCACCTCCAACAGTGCATCGCAGAGGAGCTACTTGGATGTCAGTACCAGGGGTTTCTGGGTTTGTTGAAAAGCCATTGCCGCGCTGTACAGGGGCGCCCCCAAGAGGAGATGAGGGGGTGCAGCGCGGAGCCGGCGCGTGGCAGTGAATGTCAGCGAGTGCCATGTTCACACCACCACAGCAGGGAGCATGAACTTTAGGACAAGGACTCGCAGACATTCATAGTCATTCAATGCTGCTGGGAGGGGAAATAACAAAAAGGGTGCGGTTCACACAGGTGGGGGATTCAGTCCCCCCCCCCCCACCAAAGGGGACCTTTGGGAGAGACCAGAGACCAGAGAGAGGGGAGACAGGCCCAGCCCCTCCTGTCTCCTATTATACAATTATAATAAAATTTTATAACAATTTATTATAATAAATTTTTATAATTTTTATCATAAATTTTTTATTGTAACAAATTTTGTAAGTAGATGATAAAATAAGTAAAAGGCAGCAGTGATGATCACAGCTTCGCCCAGGGTGAGCCAAAGCAGGGTCTGGGCGCTGCTTCCCGTTTGCACAGAATCTCTCATTTCCTTCCCAAGAAGCCTTAGGGGTACAGCTGGGGCTTGGGGGCTGCCTTGGGGGCAGTGAGGCAGCCCCCCCTCCGGTTGGGGTGCATGCTCAGGGAGGGCTTGCCCAGGAGCCAGCTCCTGCATAGCTATCACCCCCTCTCGTGCCCTGCCTCTCCCAGGCCCTGGCCTCTGTGAGGCTGGGAGAAGGTGATCCCCACTTGATAGAGGTGGCAACAGGCATGTCAGGCCGCCCATGTCTGGGTCACCCAGGTAGGAGGGAAGAGGCAGAGGGCAGGTTTCTTTGCTTCTGCAGCTCTTTCTACCCAGCCTGGGAGTGAAAGGCCCCAGCCCACCTCTCCTGAAGGCCAGGCGACAGGGAGAGTCATCTGGAGCCTCCTGCCTCTGGCTGACCCCAGGGGCCGGGAGAGCTGGCTGTAGGGCGGAGGCCGAGAGATTCCGCTCTACATTCCAGGGGGCTAAGTCTGGGGACCCAGGCTCCCAGCTTCAGCCATCACGTTCCCCAGAAGGAATCTCTATTAATAACAAACCCCAAAGGTCACTTGTCTGGGAAGGAGCGTTCCTGCTCCACCCAGGGCAGGGGAGAGGCCCCAGGCTTCATGGAGACCACCCAGATGCCCAGGTGGGTGTGACCTGCTTCCGGCCAGCCTGTGAGCCCCCTTCCTCCTCTGGTGCCTCTGGGATGGTGTCTGATGGGACAGGTGGACACAGTGAATGGCCGGTTGAAGGAGTCCCTGGGGAGAATGAGGGCAGCGACTATGAGGGCTCTGGGCTCTTGTACCTATGTTTGAAGCCTCCTCTCCACCTCCCGCTGTGTGACCATACATGGTTCCTTTACCTCTCTGGGCTGCAGAATGAGAATAGTAATGCCTATTGCATAGGGTAACAGCGGGCATTAAACGAGACCCATTCACTCAAGAACTATTTATGGGAGGCCTCCCAACTTCCAAGCAGTGAGTAATTCGGCAGTGAGTAAAAGAAGAAACACACTCTAGCATGATGGATAGTATTTACTTTAGAAAACTGGCACCATAAAAACAGCAAATACAGTAAAATGTTCATAGCTGTTAAACCTCGGGGTCGGGCAAACGGGTGTTCTGTATGTCTTCTGTGCTTTCCTGCATGTGAAATGTTTTGTCAATAGGAAAGAATAAAAGATCAGTGAAGGAAGGAAAGGAAGAAAGGGAAAAATTTTCTGTCTTTTTGAAATTTACAATCAATGGGGAAATAGACAATAAATTTGAAATTTACTACTAATCGAGAAATAGACAATAAACCAGGAAAAATGCAGCCTATCCATTGATGTAAGTGCTTTGGCGCAAAGTAGAGGGAGGTAGAGAGAGTGCCAGGATGGCAGTGCTGTCAGGTGTCACTCTGAAAGGTGACATTGGGGAGCAGAGTCAGCAATCCTGGTTCCCAGGCTGGGGTGCTCCAGTGTCCTAGGATGACTGTCCACCCAGCAAGAGTCACAGCCCAGCCCAGCAGTCGACGCTCTCAGAACTTTGGGATCTTGGAATTCTTTGTTGCAGCCCCAAATCTCAAAAACCCACAGGGCAGGGAATGGCATCCCTTTTGATCCATGTTTACCAGGATACCCCACTTCCTTGGTGGGCCAAGCATTCACCTGCACCACCTTTATTTCTACCCCACACCATTGCTTCCCCACCGACACCTCCTTTCCTGGGAGTTGCGTCCAAGTGTGAGGAGTCCCAGGTCTGGGGACACATCGCAGGGCCCTGCTACCTCCTGTCTCTCCCCTCACTACTTGGTTTCTTCAGAGCTCTCTGGGATATGCTGGCCTGTGAAATCCAAGGCCCGTCCTCTCATAGATGTGCCTCTGGCTCTTCCCAGCCTTCCTAATTGGGAATGTAGGGTCCTGGGGGCTTAACCTTTACTCTGAACGTAAAGGTCACTACCTGAGTAAGCTGCCTCCAGACAGCTTTACTTTGCTAGGCCACCTGGCTGGTGCCCATGGCGTAAGCTGCCCTCACCTCCCCAAGGCTCTCAGGAAATGGATTGAGAAAATAGGATAACCTGAGATCAGGTCGCCTGGGGCCCTACTTGCAAAAAACGTCCTCCCATGGTCAGAGATGCCCGGAGGGACACGAATTCCTGCAAAAATAGTATTAGAAGTGAGGTCGCCTTCTCTCTCTGGGAGGCAGCCATAGCTGGCTTGTATTGGTGGACCTTACAAAATAAAGTTTACTTGTGATCCTTAGTCTCTGGTTGGTTTTTCCAGGAATTGCGGACCCTAACGGAGGTGGCGGTAGAGGGGTCAGGGCGGCGGGGTTATGTGCAGGAACAAGCCCCTCAGTCTGGCCTCAGGGGCTTGTGCCATGTCTACTGGGTCAGTTGCAGCCCCTCCCATGTCTCCTACCTCCAGGATCCAGGCTGCCTTGGGCCACCCTTTAGGACTGATCCTTTGGGGGGGCCCTTTATAACCTAGTGATGTATTCTCTGCTTTCAGGGCACATGGTGTGGTGACAGTTCCAGCCTCCTTTGCAGGCAGATGTGGCCACGTGACATCCTGGCCAAGGAGACGTCAGCCAGAATACTGGCACCATTTTCAGATCTAGCCTATCAGTGTCTCCTTGCCATCCTTGTCCTCCTTCCTGATCCCCCTGCTGGGCAGAGGGGACTCTGAGGAGGAGAGGAGCAGGGCCACAGTCAGGACATCTATCCCTCAGCCACCAGAGGAGCAGAGTCCACCCCCTACACTGTGCTGGGATGGAGCAGAGCTGTCGAGCTTTGGGGGGGGGGGGGGTTGTTGGCGTCTGTTTCAGCTACTTGCCCTCCTCTCCTGGGAGGCAATTTGCATGGTCATTAGGGGCATGTCTTCAGCATCTCGCTTCCAGAACTTTCTAGCCTGGTGCACAGCGTGATCAGCTCCCCAAACTAAAATTCCGTCAGCACATGTGGGGATGAAATGAAATCACTGACAGTGTTAGGTCAGAGTCCTCGAACCCAGTCTGCATTCCTTAAGTGCAGGAGGAAGGGGGTCCACCTTTAGATTTCATCACCAGACCCTCCATCCTGCACCTCCTATAAGGATGGGGAGAGACCAGTGTGTTCCAGAAACCTCTATCCTGAGCAGACCTTTAGGACAGCCTGCCCTGACTCCTCCTCCTGTCAGGCCCCCACCAGGATGCCAACCCTCAGTCTTCCCACCTGAATGATGGGCCAATAAGCTCTCTCCACCCTTAGCACACAGGACTGCAACAGAATGCAAGCAAAACTGTAGCTAACTGTACTTTGGGGGACAGAACGCCCATTCTGACCTTGCATGTGACCTTGAAAGTGGCACTGAACCAAGGTCTGGACAGGATCAGGCTGCTGCTGCTCCTCAGGTCTTGGGAGGGATAGAAGTGATCAGGCTCACCTCTGTGCCTGGGTCCAGGGCTCACTTGGCAGAAGCAATGACTAGTGTCCCTGGGACCAGGCCACTGCTCGTTATCACTCAAGATTCTACAAAGGATGGCGAGGGCTGTGAGTTGAGGGATTCTTAGGCCATTTTCCAGCAGGGATTTACCAAAGAGGGAAGTTCTAGCCACCTCAAGACCACCTGAGGTCCACAAACCACCCTGACCAAAAACACTCTTCCAGAGCTCACTGCCATTAACCTCTTCCTTTGGCACTGGTGGGAGGCAGTGTAGGCAGAGATGAACTTGAATTTTCCAGTTCTAGTCCAACTTCCCCTGCTCTCTGGCTGTGTGGTCCTGGACAAGTACATGCCTGTCTGGGCCTCCTTAGCAATTGTTTGAGGCAACGGGGCTCCAGTTCTCTCCTGAGGGCCCGGTCACCTATGACATTGACTGAGTCCTTTCTCACTAGAGTCAGTGGCTGAGGCAAGGGTGTGGCTCTCGGGAGGGCTCAGGGTCAGGGTCACAGCTCTGTGGAATTTGTTTTCTGCTGCCCAGAAACGCCTTTCCTGATGTCTGGGATTCCATGAGTGACTCACGTCTTTGAGTAATGACAATAATAATTCCTCATGGCATCTCTTTGCTCAGAGCATTCATACACCCAGTGTCCGTCAGTGTCAGCATGCTATTATGAAGCAGAGAGTGAGGAAAGTTCAGGTTAGAAGCAGAAAACTGGCTGAAGCTATGCAGCAGGTAGGTGTCAAGTGTGGAGCCCCCCTCTCCTGGATTCTAGGTGCCTTTCTCCCCAACAACTTTGCTTAAAAATACTGCCCCTGATTTCCATGCATTTCATTTTCACAACGGCCAAAAGGTAGAAGGCACCCACGTGTCCATAAAGAGATGATGTGTCAGCAAAGTGGGGTCTGTGCATGCAATGGAATATTACTGAGTCCTGAAAAGGAAGGGCATTCTGACTCCTGAGGCATGGAAGAACCTGGAGGACATTATGCTGAATGAGATGATCACAGAAACACAGAAACTGTGTGCACCCACCTATGTGAGGTCTATAGAGGAGTAAAATTCAGAGAGACAGAAAGTAGAGAGGTGGGGACTGGGGATATATTGCTTCATGGCTGCAGAGTTTCAGTGCTGCAAGAAGGGCCCTGCAGCTTGTCAGTGGTGACATCAGTATGATGACAATGGGTAGGCGCTTAGGCCACTGAGGCACATGTTTAGACAGCAGATGTTATGTTGTTTTGCCAAAACTAAATTAAAAAAAATTGCTGCTCCTAAGAGGAAGATGGTTAAGTCCTAACATTTTTAAGGGCGTGAATTTTTTTTAAATTTTATTGTTTGCATACATAAGTCATGTTTTTAAAGTTATTGCTCCCCTTCCCCTAGTCCCTACCTCTAGTCACTCCAGCTCCTCTTTCACTGCCAGTTGTTGGTTGAAGAGCCTGTCGGTCTCTTCATTTTCTTTTCTGGGGCAGTGTAAGGACATGGAATCTATCATGATCTGTATCAGTCAGGACAGTCCAGGTTTAGCTGCTGTAACAAGCAACTCCAAAGTCTGGCTCCCAAGTCAAATGCTAAAGCACTATTCCATGCTGCCTCTCACAACAAACCCATCTCCTACTGGCACATTATTCCTTCTTGAGCTAAACCTCTCCCTTCTCTGTCTGCATCCCAGAACCCAGGCTAGGGAGTCAATCAGGTTCACCCTAGCTGGTTGTATGGCAGTGAACCAGTTGGTAAACCTCTCTGAGTCTCAGTTTACTCATCGGGGAAGTGGGGGCAATCTTAATATGTAACTTGAGGGCAGATATCAAGACACACAGAAAACATTTGGTACAGCCCAGGGAGAGCCATCAAGCCGTGGGCCTTAAGCGGAGCCTGGCACATGGGGTGGGAGGGAAGGAATCGGGTAGACTTTAATCTCCTGCCAGCCTGGCTTCAGCTTCAATACTCACAGGAGAAATACCTCCTTCTAGCCAGCCTTGCGTCAAGGCCGGGGAATGGGAGGGAGAGGAGCCAGGGGCTGCAGAGACGGTTGTCTCGCGCCTGAAATACTTTCTACCCAATAATCTGTTTTCAATCTCATTCTTTTTTATTTCTTTTTCAAGCCCATCCTGCCAAGGAACAAGCATGTAAGAGTGCATCACTCCCAGCCAGCATCCCTCCCTGTGGGAATTTCTGCTTGAAGGAGTGGGGTACGGGATCCTTTATGGTACTATGTGGTCCCACCTCCACATCCTCCTCATGTGCCCTGCCAGGCCAGGTGTCCTAAGCCTGGTCCCTCCTGCTTGCCCCTGCCCAGCTCAACCACAGGGCTACACCTACACAGCCTCGCCTGTGCTCACACAACCCCTGTGGTCTCCCAGGCCTGGGCACGTGTCTCAAATTCTTGTCTTTTCCAGTGAGTTAATGCATGGAGGGCAGGGGCACTTTGCCAAATCCACACCTGGCCCGAGTCCAGGTGTGCTTTTCTACCTCCATAACTATAGGAGGAGGAGGAGACAGTATCTAGGAGAAATGGGAGGTCCTGAGAGCAAAAATGATTGGCCACAGTTGCCAAGGGCTTTGTTCCTTCTGGGCCAAGCACACGGTAGGCCCATGCCTGGATGTGCATGGACTGAGGACTGGGTAAACATGGCCGCTGTTCTTGGACACCCCTAGTCTGCTTTTGTAGGTTGATGATAAATGTGGACCCAAACTCCATCCCTTGCTCTTCCAAGCCCTATGTCACGTGACCTTGCCCAAGCTCTTCACTTAGCAAATGGATTCTAATTCCCCCAAGGTCAAAAGAATGTGGCAGAAGCAGCCTGGTTCTAGGTCTGAGCCTGGCAGCTTCTCAGTGTCTCTCCCCTTGCCCCCTCCCCCATCTTTCCTCACCACTCTCTCTGTGGGATCCTGAATGAGGGGAGGGGCAAACGTTCAGTGACAGGTCCATTGTCACTTTAAGTCACACACAGGGTTTTCACTCAAATCTAAAATATCCTGTATCCTGTCAATATCCTCCTAGAAGCTCCCACCTTGATTTAGGCCTATAGATCTTCTCCCCTTGCCCAGCACAGGCCTTCAGGCTGGCAGCCCTGCAGTGGGGAAGGAGAAAGGAAGCTCCTCCATTTCTTTCCCTTCCCTGCCACAGCTGGGGCCCTGGTCTGGGGGGAAATGGGGGTGAGTCTCAATTGGCACTACTATCATGACTGTTGTCAGCTCCCTGGTCAGGCCCCCTTTCTGTCTGAGAGGGGGTATGGTGCTGTTCAACGAACTACAACATTATATACAACATCATATACATTATATACAAAAACAAATGGGACTTGAACAGTTGTATAGATAAATGTGCACAGCTGCATTCCTCATGGCTGCCAAAATGTGGAAGCAACCCCCATGGCCATCAGTTGGTGAATGGATAACCCAAACATGGCATGTCAATACAATTGAAATAGCACTCAGCCTTGAAAAAGGATGGACTTGACACCGACTCCAACAATGCACACAACTGTGTGCTAAGGAGGGTGTTGAGAGGGGCTTGTCATATACTGAGTGGGGCCAAACTGACAGAGGCAGAAAGTAGAAGGGCAAATCCTGGAGTCTGGGAAGGGAAGTGAACATTTAATGGATGCAGAGTTTCCATTTGTGAGAGACATTCTCCAGATGGAGGGTGTGATGGTCACCCAGTGATATGAATGGACTTAACCCCACTGAACCGTACAAGTTAAAAATGGCAAACCTCGCCACTGGCCATGATGTGTATTTTATCACAACAAAACGATGGAACCTGAGCCACAATGGCAAACCAAATAGATGATTAAGATTTTTCTAGCAGACACTTAAAAAAAAAAGATGAAATTAACTGGAATAAATTACAACCAAAAACATCATTTTCTCACATCCACATAAAGTGTTCAGGGAGTTCTTTCACTTTTTTCCTACTAACAAAATCCAGAGTGTGTTTTCTACTTACAGTAGAGGTGGAACCATGTGCCCAACAGCGCAGACCTAGGGTGAGCTTTTCGGTACTTGGGCTTTGTTTAATTTTGACAAGCAGGCCTCCACAGCTACATTTTAATCCCACCACCAATGTATGGAGCTGTGTTCTTCATACCCTCATAGATAAGCTGCCATTCGATCCCTAAAAAAAGGGACAGTTCGGGGCAGATTTAACACAGTTCCATTAGGAGTGAAGCTCCATAGATTTTCATGTGTCCAAAGCCATTGCATTTCCCTGTTTGACACTCTGCTCACTTCCTTGGGACTGTGTTTCTAGTTCCTTTTTAAAAAGTAATCATTTTGTTGTTTACATACTTATGTTTGTGTATACACACACACAAACACACACACACACACATAGTTATATTACATCATTGCATTCCCTGGGATTCTCCCCGTGAATCTTCATCTTGATCTTCTTGTGCTCTTTTCCTGATTGCCCCCTTTCTCCCTGCCCCCACCCCCCAGCTGCTTACCCCACTTCTGCTGTTAGCATGTGTTGACTTTTTCCTGACTTTTTGTTTGCTATTCTTATATCCTATTTACTGGTGAAACCATCTGCTTTCTGTCTTTTCCTTTCTGACTTATTTCTGCTAATATGATTCCCTCTAGGTCCTCTCTGTGTTCCCAGACACTTTCCTCACCCAGAACCTGGGCTGATGGGAGCTTGAGGCCAGGTAGTTCCGATCACCAGGCTGTTTCTCGGGCGCGGGGAAGCAATTTATCTTTAAGCACGCACCGCCCTCTGCTGGCCTTGCCGTTTCTTGCTCCCAGTCTGGCCCCAGGAGGAGACCCAGCTCTCTGGCAGCTGTATTTGATCTCACTTGCACCATTTCTTCCTGCTGTGTGACCTTGGGGAGGCAACTTCACCTCCCTGAGATGTTCATCTCCTCCTCAGTCAAATGGAGAGAATAACCATCCCCTCACTCTCAGGGGAACTGGAGGGATCATCAGGGATGAGACATAATAGTGTCTAACAATGCGTGGCACGAAACAAGTGCTAAATAAATAGTAGCTGGGGGCTTGGGCTTGGGTTTTAATGGTAGCTGGAATTCTTGGTGTGGAGCCAGTGAAGGAGGTGGTAGGTGCAGCTGGCTCTTCCTCCATTCCCTATCTCCTGCCCCCCCCCCCCCCCCCCCCCCCCCGCTCCGCCATCTGGTCCTGTGGACTTCCTTTTCTGTGGAATGGCCACCCCACTGAAAGGGTTCAGGTTTGCTGCAGTTCCTGACCCCCCTGCCCCATGCCTCACCGAGGCACCCCCAGCCTTTACCCACACAAGAGTACCAAGTAAATCCAGGCTGAACACCCACGGGGAATGTGGGCTCCCCTAGCCCATCTCTCCCTCAGGGTCCTGGCAGACCTCATGTGGAGACACGCCTTCCTTCACTGAACACCCCCACGAGGGCACGCCTAGGATGGTCTCAACTGAATGCCAGCTGTTTGGCCATCTAAACTGGCGTCCCCCCATCGGGCCCTGTTGACTGTGACAGTCCACTCGCCTAATGGACAACTATGCTCAAGTCCTCCCTCTGCTCTAAGACCTCCCATGGCTCCCACTGTCTGCCAGGTAAGTCCACTTACCTACACCTCCATTCAAGGCTTCCCACAGCCCAGATTTAATCTGCGCCCCTGGGTGCATGAGAAGCACCAGTGAAAATCCAGCCCTTCCGTCCAGATTGAAGCAAAATTTTTTTCATTTTACGAAGTCATTTTATTTTTAATTGTTTTATTTTATGTATTACATAGATTTGTTTACAGTTTCCCCCTTCCTTTTGGGTTTTCTCTCCCCTTTCCCTTGGGCCCCCCTCTGGCCACTCTATCTCTTCTTTCACCACCAGTTATTAGTCACTTTTTAGTCCGTTAGATTCTTCTTTTTCTCTCCGGGAGTGATATTCTTTTGCCAGGCGTTTTCCTGGGACACAGCGGCCTGTGCTTAGTTGTCCAGGTACATCTTTGTTGCAGGCAGCCAGTTCACGCATGTTTGGATCCTTTCAGTGCCTCCTCCGTCTTATGGTCATCTTCACCCACCCAGTTTCTGTCACACTCTGCTGCTTCTTTGCTTTGTGATTCAGATCCTGGCATTGGGAGCATTTCTCCCAGTCCACGTTCGTGTATAAGTTTCTTGATGGCAGATGGCAGATGGCTGGTCCGGTTTGTCGTGGGGCTGCTGCCCGTCTCCGTGGCTCTTCTCTCCCTGTGGAATGGGAGGGTGGCCAGCACACACTGACGGCATCTCTGAACCGGAAATTCCGTTCCTTGTGGAGACCTTGGTGGCTGTATTTCTGAGATCGTTCCTCTCTAGTCTCACAGCCCTGTGTTCCATGGGTCTGAAATGTTCATTTGTTCTGGGCTTTGTTCTTTCTCCTCATCTCCATCTTCATGTGTATCTGCCACTGAGTTCGTGATTTTGTTGCTCCTGGTGAGGACTGACTGGTTTGACCAGTCAGTTGACCAGAGAGGGTGACTCCTGAGCCGGGCAAAAGCGTGGACCTGAAGCAAATTCTTTATCCATCCACTCCTCTAGCTTCCATCATTCCACACAGTCTATGATAATCATTTATTAATATGTATCCATCACCTTATCTACAGAGATTCTTCTAGGTGTTGGGGTAAGAGAGACAAAGTTTAAGGACTGTCCAAATATCTTCATTCTGCAAATGCTGTCAAGCTTGACGGTGTGAATGCGTACAGACCCCCTCCCCCAAGGTCCTGGAGGGGGCGGGGCAAGAGGCATTTGGAGCCTCAGTGCACCTGTGCCCCACCTGCCGGCGGCCTCCAGGCGCCTCCTGTGCTGAGCGTCGCTTTGAGCTCCGAGGGTTTGCTCCCGCTCTGCCACGGACATGTCCGGGCTCGTATACTTCACATCTAGATGGTCCGTATCTTGAGAGTCATTTCAGGATTATTAGGTGTGAAAGTGCCTGCACCTGGTCAGCACCAGTTGCGCGCTGGAGGGAGTGGGGTTTTGCTCTCTTCGCCCGCTAGAGGGCACCAGGAACCGGCGCCCTCTGGCGGCGCTCTTGGAGGGTTGGAGAGGGGGGTTTCCCCCTCGTCCAGCAGCTTTGCAGGCTTCCTCTGTTGGAGATCGTCTGGCAGGGGTGAGGGAGCTTGCATCCAGCCCATGGGGGCTGTCTCATTGGTGAGCCAGCCCAATAATAATAATCGGGTGTCTTACTGGTCAGGAGGCCTTAGCCCCTCTGTCCACCCCACAGCTCAGGACTGGGAGGGCAGAGTGCCCTGGATGCTGGGCGTTTGCCTTTCTGTTCACGTCACCGTGAGCGAGTGACTTGACCTCTCGGAGCCTCAATTTCCTCGTGTATAAGCGTGGAAATGCTTTCGGGCCCCCAAGAGGATAAAGCCTCTTTATTTAGAGGGATACAGTCACCGTGCTTTCCATCAGGGCCGCGCATGCCACCGTCTCGTGAGCTGTTTCCCTGCTGGTGGCAAATGTAATATAGTCATGAAGCAGATGTTTTGTGGATGCCTTACCCTGAGCCAAGCTCTGTTCTGGTTTATGAGATTGGCAAAGATGAAGCTAGCAGATTGGTTGGGGGCCTGAGACTCTCTGCCCCACCTCAGCACCCCCAAGTCTCTAATGCCTATGCATGGCCGGTGCAATGGCCCGTGCAACCGAGAAGGAAGGGAGGAAGAGCCACACTGGAGCACCGTGGATTGTGCTCCAAGTGTTTTGGCTTCGTCTCACCCCTGACTCTGTAAGGGTCCACCCAGGTGCAGACTGTTGGGCTGGCTCACCGCTGAACTCCCATCCTGGCACCATGCCTGGCACATACTATGCTACACAGACAAGGGTTAGTGATCAGGATGACTTATGCCAAGTATACAAGAGAGGAACTGAGGTTCCGAGAGGGGGTGTGACTCAGCCAAAGTGAACCACCTGGTGGGACCAGGGCTGGGACGTGAGGAAGTTCTTTCTGCTCTGTCTCTCATCTCCCTATGTCCCCTTAACCCCCTTTGCCAAAAATAGCTGAGTTTACAAATCTAGACTCATGGAGGAGTTGTTGAGTCGCAACCTTCAATGGTGTTAGAATGTCCCCCATTTTATAGATGAGAAAACTGAGCACATCAGTGTGAACTCACTCATCAGGTCCCAAAGTCAGAAAATGGGTAGAATCTGAGTCTCTCCAGACTGTTGCTTGCTGAGACCCTCACAGGTGACCCCTTGCAAGCTGCTGTCCTAGGGGGCTGCTGGGTGCGTCTTTTCTACCCCTCACCCCCAGGCACTCCTGGAAGACCTGGGCCATGCCTTTTTCTGTATAACTGGCACAAGGCTGGGCACCTTAGTTCAGGCCTTTGACAGGGCAGTGGGGAGAAGTGGCTTGTCCAGCAGACAAAGGCCCTTCATTGCCGTGGCTCCACTTGGAAGTTAGTGGGTGGCCCCAGATTTCTAGTGAAGGTAAGGTCATCTCTGCCCTTTGAGCCTGTAGCTACCTGTTCACACCCCACCCAGTTCTGTCTGCTGAGGTTAGTGCTTTGAGGGTACAGGGAGGAGGCAAAAGTTGCACTTTGGTCCCTTTATCTGCACCCCCTTCCCCATTCTTAGCTGTGTGTCCAGAAGTGTATAGTCCGTGTGCCCGTGGGTGTGTATGTATGTGAGCCCATGCATGTGTGTGTTCTATGCACACACCTGTGGAGGCCAACAGTCTTGAGTACACCTAGGCTCAACTATTGTTTCAGCTCAAGGTGACAACAGAGGAGGATCTGGAGCTCACTTCCTCCCTCAGACACCCCAAATATGCAGCTGCAGGTGGAGCCGAGCACCCCCTAGAAACCTGGTGGAGGAAAATCCCACACCGAAGCAGCAAAAGAGCCTTGCCATTAGCCCCACCTCTTGAATGTGACCCATGCTTAGCAGGAACACAAAACCCCAAGCTTTTCCCCAAGGAGCAAAGAGTTTGACCCCTGTAGATGGTACCCCAGCTCTTAAGCCCTGCCCTGAAGTTCCTTTTTTGTCTCCTTGGAGAGAGGAGGCTGGGAGCTGGTCTGGATGGACAAGCACAGCACACAGGATATATGGAGCCCAGGGTCTAGGGCCCTCCCTGCCCTTTATCTGACCTGGTCAGCAGCCAGGGCCATGATCAGGCCCTTTATCTCTCCCTCAAGCCTTGACTCAGTGCCCCCCCCCTTTCTAGGGCTCCTGCAACAGACACTAACAAAGGGCTGCCCGTGAGGCCCTGGGACTGATTCGTCCAACAGACTCAACTCAGTTTATCCCCGGAGGACTCACCCCTGTCCACTGAGTGGCCCCCAAAATGTCCTGTCTTTGTGGTTCTGATGCTACCACTGCACAAAGATGGTCATCCCATCTACTCCTGGCACACTTCTTATGGCCCCCAAGGGTTCCAGGCTGCCTCTCCTGTGTGATGCTTGCACGGCTGTCCCTTCTCCTAGAATGGCACTTCCTGCCCCCTTTCTTTCAAGCTGACTCACTGCTTCAGCCTCCTGGCCACAGGCCTCTTCCCTAGGAGAGCCTCTTCCCTGGGCTCTATGGTGCCCAAGATGCCCTCTGTGCTTTTGCAGCCCCAGTGGTCCCCCACTGAGTCATGGTCCCTTTCTGTGATGGGCCACAAGGGGTCTTGCCAGGTGAGGACACACCTGTCTCCCTGCTGTCATCTTCTCAGTGCATGTCTCCTGCTCTCAGTGTTGGCATCTTTTGGTGGCTTCTTTGGCACCTGGACTAAAAGTCTGAGTTGGTTTCATGTTCTGCAAGACCTTCCATGATCCAGTTGGTACCTACCTCTCTGACTCACCCAGCGCCCACACAGACATGCACAGTTGACCCTGGAGAGGCTGGGACGCCAACACTTCAGGCAATTGAACATCTGCATATAACCTTTGATCCCCCCCAAACTTAACTACTAATTGCTTTGTGTTCACCAGAATTGTTCCCAATAACATAAGCACCCGTTTTGCCTGTTAGAGGCATCATGGGCTGTATTTTTACAAGAAGGTAGGCTGAAGGGAAGAAAATGATATTCAGAATGAGTGACACTGGTGATGTTTCTCATGATGACGAGAAAATACATTCACTGAACTGGGCTGTATTGATAGCGTAAGCTTGTGTCATCTGTTTACAAGAAATTCCCGCTTGACCCATCCTGTCAAACCCATGTCAGACCCATGCATGCAGATACCTATATGTGTGAATACATGTAAATGTATGACTGTATATGGGAATGGGGGAGAAAGCGCTTAGGGACTGGTTCATACAGTTGTGGTGTTGGCCAGTCTGCCCACTATCCACAGGCAGGCAGCAGCCTAGGAACCTGGGAGACACACCCATGTCACAGTCTTCATGGGGAAATCTCAGTTTTCAATTGATGGTGGCGGTCCCTTTCATTAAAGCCAAGGGGTTGTACCTTCAGGTTCTGCAGCCTGAAGGGGAGGCCTTGGAAAGGGTGCTCTCTCTCTCCAATGGAGGGCGCAGGGGGAGCAGATAAGCTGTTCCTCTCCTGGGGAAGCTAGGGCAACCTAGATACCTCTGCTCCTACCTCCTACAGGTAGGGATGGGCTCATTCCCACCTCAGCCATTCCTCAGCTTGAATGAGAAAAAAACAACCCATATACAGCTATACTAGAAGAGATAGAGAAATAAAAGCTTTGAACACACCCATCAACTGCCCCAAAAGAGCATGGTCAGAACTCCGAGACGTAAGATGTTTGTGGACGAGAGTGAAGACTTATCACCAGGAAACACCAACAATATTTCTGGTGCCGGGGCTAAACTCCCCACCCGGAGACACTTTCAACATGAGCAAGGAGCTCCCCATTTCAATGGGGGGACAAAGCCACAAAGAAGTGGCAGTAAGAAATGAGGTGGCCGGGTATGGTGGCGCATGCCTGTAAATGGCAGCCTAGGAAGCCGCAGCCGGGGCCAGGGATTATGGTTCGAGTCCCGCTGGGGGCACGTAGCGAGACCTAGTTCCAAAAATAATATAGCTGGGCGTGGTGGTATGCGCCTGTAATCCCAGCTACCTGGGAAACTGAGGCTGGGAATTGCTTGAGTATGTGGTACCCCGGGCAACGTGAGCCTGCGGTTCCACAGGCAAAAATAAGCGAGACCTAGTCTCAAAAAAAATGGGGAGAGCCACTCCACATACCAGACTGACAGGAGGTCACCAATATGCTCAGAAGGGCCACTTGCCCTAAGGATATTCATGGAGAACTGATCAACCTGGGCTGCAGTCCCCAGGAATGCAGGACTTCACCCAAGAGGACAGCACTTCAGAAAGAACACAAAGAGACCAAAGAGCCAATCATCAACCAACAACCAATGATAAGAAAGGAACTGGAGTGACCAGAGAGGGGACCAGGGAAGGGGAGGAGGGAGGAGGGGGGAGGACCATGCCTGCAAACATGAGCTATGGAGGAGGGGGGAGGACCATGCCTGCAAACATGAGCTATGCAAGCAAACAAAATAAAATAAATTAATTTTTTAAAAAAAGCTAAGGGGTTGTAAAGGCTAATCATGTCGACACAAGACCTTCACCTCAACATTTAAATGGCCAGCATCTGGGCATCCCTACCAAGTCACACTGACACTACACTTAATCATCACACCCCACTTCTGGTCCATATTCATCAACCAAGATTTATACTTGGCAATGAAAGAGCCCACACTCATTAATCCAAGCAAGAGAGATTCAGTATAGGGGATTTGAGAGACCAGGCCCCAAAATATCAGCCTTTCCTTTTTCCTAATGGAAGTATTTAAAGCTAAAAATTCCCTCTAAGCATTGCTTTAGCTGCAGCCCACACACGATGTACTGTATTTTCATTTTCACTTGGTCTGAAATATTTTCTAATTTTTTTTTCATGATTTCTTCATGGTGCATGGGTTATTTATGTATAGTTTAATTTTAAAATATGTGGGTTTTTCTTAGGTGTCATCCTGTGATTGCTATCCAATTCCATCCCACTGTATCCAGAAAACAGACTGTTAGCTTTTCATATTTTGAAACAGCAAGATTGAAGACGCTGTCTCTACCTTGGCCCAGGTACCCCGTGAACTTGAGAAGCCAAGTCGTGGCTTGTCATGACATTGGAATGTCAGATCAAGGTGGCTGTTGGTATCATTCAGAACATAATGATTTGATTTTTTTCATGAGCTGATCTATCAGTTTCTGAGAAGAGGTAGTAAAATCCCCAAATAGTGATGCTGGCATAACCTTGTTCGTAGAAGAACCATTCACAACAGCCAAAGTATGGAAGATGCCCAGGTGTCCACCTCTGGATGAATGAATGGACAAAGTGTGGTCTAACTATGTAGTGGGATATTATTTAGTCTTAAAAATAAAGGAAATTCTGCCTACAGTGTGGATGATCAGTGTGGAAATACATGCTACAGCATGGATGATCCTTAAGAACTTCGTCAAATGAAATAATTTGGTCACAATCTCTTCTCGACCTTTTGGCTAAGATCAAGTGAAGAATTTGGTCACAAAAAGACAAATGTGTGTGACTCTATGTATGCAATGAAGTATCTGGTAGTCACCTCCATAGAGATACAAAAAGAGTGGTGATGACCAGGGTCTGAGGGTAGGGGAAATGGAGAGGTGTCTTATGGGTAGAGTTTCTGTTTTAGAGAGTTTCTGGTTTTTTTTTGCAGGTTGGTTACAATGCAAATTTATCTTCACACTACTGAATTGTGCACTTAAATGGTAAATGTTATGTGTATTTTACCACAACTAAAAATGTTAAGAATATTGTGAAATTTTAACTATTATTGTGGATTCTGTTTCTCCTTCAATCATGTCAAGTCTTGCTTTGTCTGGTAACATACATCTGAAGAACATACAATGTACTATATACTGTCAACCAATGTTACTTCAATAAAAAATAACAAAGTAAAAAAGTTTGGCTTTATGTATTTGAAAACTTTGTTATAAGGTTTAGTTATATAGTTATAACTATCATAAGTTCCTGCTAGACAGATTATAAAGCTGGTTTTATTCTTATATAGGCATACTGGAATGCGTATATGAGTTCCAACCATTTAATATGGTGATTGAAAACATGAGCTTTAAAGTGAAAGAGTCCATTACACTACCTATACACTAGGTAATCTATAAGCATTACTGAATCTCTTTGAAACTCAATTTCCTCCTCTGGGGCTTTATAATTACACTAATTTCCTAGGATTATCAGAAAGATGAAGCATAAAATAGTATCCAACACAGTTCACAGTAAGCATTTAATGGTGTTAATTGTTATTATCAGCTTCATTATCATATCATATATGTGGGTGGTTGGGAAATCTTTGAGATAATGGATGAAGAAGACTTTGGAAAGCAAGTCATAAAAGGAATCAGAGAAACCAGATTACCCTGGAGAAAGACAGAACTTCAGCATTACCCTCAAGAATCTTCTTAACTATAATGAGATGGAAAAGGCCACCAGTTACTTCTGGGGTAACTAGGGAAGAGCAGAACCAGGGAGAACCACAGACAATGGTCAACTTGAAGAAGAGTTTTCCACTCACCAGAGTTTTGACTTGGTGTGCAGAGTTGGTGTGTATTGGGCTGGGAAGGGGGGTGGCTAAGCTCTCCATCCCAGGAAATTTGCAGTTGTTGGAGCTAGAGTTGGAGTGGAGAAAATGACTTCTGACATTTTTACTTTGGCCTCAGTGTCTCTAATAAGGGTTTAGATTCCCTCCCCAGTGTGACCACATAGACTGCAAGAGGTCAAATCAGGATTATGGGCACCATCCCCTCTCCTCACCCCCCAACCTCTGCTTGACTGTTTGGTGCTCCCATTCCTCCAACATGGTCAGGCTCCCACCCCACTACCACTGGGCCTTGCACATGCCATACCCTCCCATAAAGGAACATCCAGGTTTTGTGGATGTGAATCTTTCTTCTTGAAGGAAAAAGAATACAAATCAGATAAGAAAATGAAAATATAACTTATCAGGTTATTTTTTTAATTGATGTAGCATTGGTTATAGCAGATAGGTTTCAGGTATAAAATCTTATAAATCAGCATCTGGATACACTGTTACGCTTGCCACCTGAAGTCTAATTTATATCCTTCACCATACAACTGACCTTTTTTACTCAATTTACTCACCCCACTTCCTCCTCTCCCCTTGGTGATCACCATTCTTTTAGTCTAAGACTTTGCTTTACAATATTCAAAAAAAAAAAAAAAAGATTAACACAATACAATATCCAGAACATAACATTTACATTAACACCCTCTATTATACTTTTAGCCCTATATTTTGATTGTGTACTTAAGATAACTTTGATTTAATCGTATTTTCTTTAGAGAGAGTGAGAAGATAGTGGTCTTTAGCACTGTTGACAGAGTTCTCTTTACTGTTGATGATTTAGTAATATTTCAACTTCACGGCTCATTATTAGTGGTCATAAAATTTTAGGATTGATGTCAAATTTAGAAAAACCTCTATCAAATGTCTTCATTTAGTAAAAGATTTCAGGACTTTTCATGCTTCCTTGATCACTAACTTTAAAAATTCTTTGAATTGATGCCATCGCTAGCCCACTTTGTTGCCAATGCCAGCTTGGTAATGATGCATCTTGGGTGTTGTTATTTTTAGGGATGTCAGCATTCCGGGACAGCTTGCCCTTAGCTAGGTCTCCAGAGATGCCATCGCTTCTCCAGCGATACCCAAAGCGAGGGGCATGTGACCAAAGAGGAAGTCAGAGAGGTCAGAGGCAGCATTCTTAATTGCAATTTTCAAGCAGCTTACTTTGGCACTCTTGACAATAGCATGTGATCCCGAGGGAGCATTGCTGCGCCCCCTCCCAGGTCACTGGAAAGTGCTGGCAAGTGAGTGGCTCTGTAGCTTAAGCTTCAGGAGATTCATAGTAAAGAGCTAATAATCCCTGTCTGCCTCTGCCAGGAAGAAATCCCCACTGTGCCCTCCCCTGACCAGCGGGGGTAACAGGTCCTCACCTGACCCAGTTCCATGCAAGTATCACTCCTCCCAGGAGGCCTCCAGCCAGGCTTCCTCCCCTGCTCCCACCTGTGACCTGGAGGCCATGCCTGCCTAGCTCAGGCTGCACCCTCAGAGGCTGCCAGCAGCACCGGGGGTACAGGGTAGAGTCACAGGTTCTAAAGGCTGGAGGGAGGTGCCAGGCTCACCCAGATGGCAACTTGCCCAGGTGGGAAGCAAGCTGAAAGGAAGGAAAGAAGAGAGGGAGGGAGGGGAGGCAGGAGAGGCGAATGAGCTCCAGCTCCTGGGAGGGCTGCTGCTTTGGAGAGATTCAGGTCTCATAGGCCTCTCAGAGGCTTCACTGGCTGCTTTCCTGTCCTCTCTCCCAGAGGACTGACTGAAGCCTGAGCCCTGAGCCTGGTATGCGGGATCGCCTTCCCTGGTGCTGTGGCAACAGTGGACAAGAGTGTGAAGGTCGGTTTGACTCTCCCCGCCACCGGTCAGCTGTTGGTCTCACCTCTGTACCTCAATGTCATCTGTAAAGTGGGTGTATTCACCCCACCTGCCCCACAGGTTAGCGTCCTGGGCTGGGTTTGAGGGGAGCTGTGGCTCTGATGGTGACCTCACCACCTTTGTGGAATGGGGTCTACACAGAGGCCTTCCAGCCCCCTTAGTCTAAGCCTGGCTCTAGCCCCACCGCATCCCCGGGTCCATCATTTTTCTGCTGATGCCTCGCTGCTAATGGCAGCCAGCTGGCTTGGCAAAGTACCTCTGGGATGAGCATGCTTGTCTCCCCTGCCACTGGTTCTGGCAGGGATGGGCAGGTCCTGTCAGGACTTGGGCCCAGTGACCCAGCCCTGGGTCCACAGCAGTCAGAAGGCAGTGCCCTGGGAACTGTGACTCCCTCCCAGGGGGACCAGCCTTTCTCACCATCTGTCCCCACCAAGCACAGAGCCTGGGCATGGTCACTCCTGGCAAGTGCTGGCTGAGACTGTTGGCAGGTGCCAATATACCATATGCCCCAAAGTCATCAGCCCTGGCTCACACGCTGGCAGCGGGTGGCATGGAGGGCCCCTGCTGTGTTCCAGGCATTGTGCTCAGCTGCATACCTGCTTTTTCCGCTCCCCAGCAGCCCTGTGCGGGAGCACCCCGCCCCCATTTCACCAGGACTCAGCCCGGTCAGCCACACTCTGAGGTGACGGGCAAGGCAGGCATGTCCCCCCAGAGCATCTGAGCCTGTCCTCTGCTCCCCCTAATAGCCCAGGGCCTAGAAATAGCACCTCAGAAATCCATTCTTTTCAGGAAAGGAAGCCTCCTTGGTTAAAAGGCAACATCTGGGGAAATGCCTCTAAAATCTAGTTTTACAATTATGCCATTTCCTACCCAGAGGTAAAAATTCACCAAGGTAAGGTCTTCAAGGGAAGGACAGAGTTGCTTTTGCTTTTCTCAAGCCTTCACTGCGGATGACAGAGGCTGGCAAGGGCGTTGGTTAAATGACTGTGTGAATGCGTGAATGCATGAATGCGTGCAAGTGGCTGCCGCCCGGATCAATGACTTCTCCCTGTAGAATCATAGGTCATTCGGGCAAGACCAGGCCAGGTTGCCCAGCAGTCACAGGCTGACAACATGGCCACTGAATGGCCCATAACTTTTCATTGCTTTTGCTTTTTCTACTAAAATTATTATGAAACTCTCAAAAATGGAAACCATCCTTAGCAAGGGCAATAAATGACAAGAAATAGGCAAGTAGCAAGTTTTGACATTTTTACAAGTGCGTAACTGCAAACACCCTCACTTTTCCCCACTGCGGGTGGGGGTGTGAACTCTCCCTCCTAGAGGGGAGGGTGGGTGACACCAACTCAGGACCACCCCAGCAACGCAAGATCTAACCACACTTCTCCCCTCTCCTCTACTTAACTTTTTTTTTTTTTGAGACTAGGTCTCGCTGTTTTTGCCTGTGGAACCACAGTTTCACGTTACCTGGGGTACCACAGACTCAAGCAATCCTCAGCCTCAGCTTCCCAGGTAGCTGGGATTACAGGTGCACGCCACCCCGCCCAGCTATTTTTTTGGGACTCAAACTGTGATCCCTGGCCCCGGCCGCAGCTTCGTAGGCTACCGGTTACAGGCATGCACCACTATGCCCTGCCCTTCCTCTGCTTAACTTTTTAAACTAAAAGTCTATTTTATCTGATATAAATATAGCAGATTCTGACTTTTTAAAATTGTGCTTTGCTGATAAAAGTGGCTTTCCGTTGTTGACTCTTATCTCTGCCTGTCTTTGTTGGCAAAACAGGTTTCCTGTAAGAAAACGGAAGGTCTGACTTTGTTTGAAAAGGCATGGAGATGCTCAGTAGCTTCTGACTGATAAATTCAAACCATTTCTATTTAGATCATTATTGAGATGGAAGGGCTAATTGCCATTTCATTATTTTGTAGGGTTAGGTTGTCTTTGTCTTTTTATTTTTTTGACCTGTTCCTTGTATGTTTTGTTTTCGTTCTAGCCCCATTATCTTTAGTGTTACTTCTACTGGTTTGTGTTTCAAGGTTCCGGCTGAGGTTAGTACCAGGTGGGCTGTTTATGTAGCTCATTGACCTTCCGCTATCAAACTCATCCTGATGAGCCAGTCCTCACTCCTCCTTCACTATAATCTTGGTGTCTGTTATTTATCATCATCCTCTAGCAATTCTTTGGAGTGCAGTTTTGAACTGATACATTTTTAGTTTTTACTTTTCTATGAAGCTCCTTTCCAGTCCTTCTATCTGGAAGGTTAAAATCTCACTGGTAAAGAATTCTAGCCTGGAAATCTTTTTCTTGGAGGAGTTAAATATCTCCTGTCATTCTCTTACTGCCTGTAAGGCTTCTGCTTTAAAGTCTATGGTCTGAGGCCAGGTGCAGTGGTACGCACGTTAATCCCAGTTTTGGAAGGCTAGTGAGTCTGAGACTACTCTGGGCAACATAGTGAGACTCAGTGTCAAAAAATAACCAGGTGTGGTGGTGCATGCCTGTAATCCCAGCTACCTGGGAGGCTGAGGCTGGGCATCGCTTGAGTTTGCAGGATTGGGACTACCCAGGCAACATGGCAAGACCTGGTCTCAAAAAAATAAGTCCATGAACTATCTAGTTGTCATGTCTTTTTCAATGGCTTTCCACAGCTTTATTATAATGTATCTTGGAGTGTGTTGTGTATCACTTGGCTTATTACTCTTTGGGCCTTTTGTGTCTCAGGTTGAAATGGTTTTTGGTAATGTTCTATGCCTTTTTCTTTCTCTTCTCCTTCTGGGAGCTCCATTATATGGATGTTATTTCTCATTAGGTCATTCTTAACAGTCTTACACTGTTTTCATTTTCAATTTTTTTTCCTCTTGGCTCTTCTATATTAGGGTTCTATATTGTGCCTCTGAACACTCCAGTTCTCACTATTAGGGGTGTGTGCACTGTTGAAGCACTGCACTATATTCTTAAGTTCAGTTATATTAATAGTTTAGATTCATTAGTGATTATGAATCACAACTGTCTCATATTTTCCTGGTCTTTATTCTGTTACTGTTTTATATTGCTTGTTATATATTGGGGTCTTTTTTTTTTTTTTGGTTTTGGTTTTGTTTTGTTTTTTAGTTTAGCAAGCATTGTTGTAACTGTTACCTTAACCTCCTCTCCAGGCATATTCTGAAGTTTTGTTGCACTAAAACTTCTCTCTGGGCTTTTTTGTTTAGAGACTAGGTCTCACTATGTTGTCCTGGGTAGTCTTGAGCCTGTGGACTCAAGCAATCCCCAGCCAAAGCCTTCCAGGTAGCTGGTATTACAGGTGCCCACCACCACACCAGCTGCTTTTTCGAGACCAGTTCTCACTATGGTTGCCCAGGGTAGTCTCGAATCTGAGAACTCTAGCAATCCCTGACCTCTTGCCTCCCAGCGCTTGGATTACAGGCATGCACTACCATGCCCAGCTTGATCCAGTATTCTTGATATATTCTTTTACCTCTTCTTATTGTTCTTATGGGTTGTCATAGGGATCGACTTTCCGAGTTCCAGCTTTGAATCTGTTCAGGCAGCCAGAGAACTAGTGCCAGGAGAGGCTAATAGGTAGAAAGGCCATAGGTAGTAGGCCCTGAAGGCCTACCACTTACAAGCATCAGGGATTCAGGCTTCTTACTGTGTTGTGGGTCTTGGATTTGTGGGGTGGGATTCACAGTGATCTCATCCCACAGGTCAGTCCCTTGGCCTAACTGTCTTATACTGCGTTGTGCCAATCACTATCTCGAGGCTGTGTCTGAGCACCGGATGTGGTGCTGGGAGCAGATTGTAGCTGAGACAGGGTCACTGAGTTGTCTTTGCTTTTCCACAGCCGGGTCATTCCCTGGAGTGTGGCACCCGTTGTAAAGATCCAGGTGCTTAAATTCTGGTTAATGAAAGTACTTAGGAGGGATGAACATGAGAGATTAAGACGACGGTTCATGGGTGACATGGTGGTGGGACAACCTTGGCATATACAACGATGTAAGTATATTTATGTGTGTGTGTGTGAGATCAATAAAAAAAGAAAAGTACTTAGTTATCTAAATTTTGGCCAGAGGGGAGGAGTAAGGTGCATATTTTGCCTATTGTAACCTCAGGCAGCAGACAATCGCCTCCTCTATTAGAAGATACAGGTGGCCACACACTGATCACCTGGCCAGTTTCAGCCCCATCTGTTCTACACTAAGAGTTTCAGATTCTACCCATAATAATCACTCTATGTCCCTGCTCCCACGGCTCTCCAATAATGCACCCTATGTCTTGAACGCCAACTCTGTGCACCCCCTTATCTAGTGTAGTGCCAGGCCCCAAAGTCACCAGTGTGGGTATGTGCCCTGAGCCAACACCTTTAGGGAGGCTCCAAACAGCCGCCCCTCCCTCTCCTAGTGGTGCAGGCACAGTATTGCTCAGACACAATTCAGTTGGTTTTTCCTACCCCTTCGGTCCCATCACTGCACTTGTCCACTTGCCTTCCAGGGTTGTCACCTTTGCTGTGCTGCAATTCAGCTGTGATTCATGGGGTTTCATCCTGAAACCATCTTGCCTGACTCCAGGATCTTTGGATTATTGGCCAGTTTTTCTTAATTAGAAGATTTCACAAAAGTCCAGGTTTCTAGCTTGGGGCAGAGGCTAGCTTTTTCCTAAACCCACATCCTTTCCAGCAAGGTACCTGATGTCCTTGAAGTTAGCTGGGGGGGGCCATATGAACACACTGCAGGCAGTGGAGATGGCACCAGTGACATTTACCACTTCCTGCCTGGTCCCCAAGACATCCTTCCCATTCCTTCCCATTCCCCTCTTTCTGCCAGCCAGGGCAGGACTCTGAGTGCTTGGAAAGGGCACAGTCACGAGGAAAGAGGTGATGCCTTCAATGGCTGTGTGGGGCAAGTCTGGGCTATGGTAGAAACGGACAGTAAATCTCCATGGAGTTCAGGTGTTGAGCTTTGGCATCAGCAGCCTCTCTTGGTAATACAACTTCTCTTGAAAAAAAACAAAAAATCTGGCAGCTCTGGGCTCACTTTCCCATATGGCAATGACAAGCTAGAATCTGGGGGCCACCACCCTCTTCAGCTGGGTAGGTACTTTCTAGCTCTACTTCATTCTCCCTGGCTCCCTACATTCATTCTTTGATGCACTACTTCATTCTCCCTGGCTCCTAGAGTTATTTGAGTTGGCAACTTTTGATCAAATAAAATCTTACCCTAGCAAATATACGGGAAAATTGAGGCGTAGAGCAAACAAGGGGCCAGTTCAAGGTCACAGCATAATGGGAACAGAGCTGAAACTTGGACTGAAGCCTCCAACTCCACCTCGGGGTTCTTAAGTATGTGACTCGTGAGCAGAGAGGAGGTTCTGAAACCAAAGTTTGCAGCTTGTATGGGGCAAGACTACCTCACACATGACTCTCATCACCTTAGTGGTGGGGAAGTAGTGGCAGCTTTTAGCACCCATGGCCCTACTAGGATTCAGGTTGTAGGCAGAGCTGGCAGGAGCTGGCAGGAAGTGGGTGCCTTGCCATACCACCCCAGGACATGCAGCCCCTGGTTACGGGCTGCAGAGAGGAGTGTGGGGGCAGCTCTGGGTCAGCTCCAGCTGCAGGCACTGGAGAGGCCCTTGGTGTACCCAGCCCACCCTGCAGTGTTGATGCAGACCCCCCTCCCCTACCACTAATGACTGACCTGGTGCCAGCTGTGAACTGATTAGTGCTAACTGGTCACGTCAGCCAGAAGATTGAACGTGGTCCAATCAGGCTTGGTGATGGGGGTGGGGAAACTCTGAAAGAGGATATAAGTCAGGGCAGGTGGTGGTGGAGGACTCCTGCTCTGACACACTGTTCCTGACCTGCAAAGAAGCAAGAGTTCACTCTGTTCCTGGTCTCTCAAGCTGGGGGGGGGGGGGGG